>BPTQ01000006.1:242650316-242705979 GCA_019973895.1 Chrysanthemum seticuspe
ACTTGGGCTCTTTTTAGCCGTTGATGAGTTTTTGGCGGGAAGACGATTTTAGCAACTTGGGGGTGGATTGAGTGCACGGTAAGAGGAAACATTAAATGCTTTTGGACGTTTGGTGAGGTGGAGTGATAAGGGTGGTGGTATGCGAGCTGGAGGTATGGTTGTGGGAGTGGTTTTGCAGAGTTAGTGAAGAAGATGGAAGTATAAGGGTGGGTTTGACCAAGGGTTGATTGGTTTAGCTTTGGGCTATGGGTATTTTATTTTGGTAGGTTTGGTAGTAGTGTTAATCACAAGGACTAATTTTGTAAAATACCAAAAATCCAAGGACCTAAACTGCAATTTTCCAAAAGTATTACAAGGACCAATTTTGACAAGTTAGAATTACCAAAGGACTGAAAATGTTAATTTTCTAATTTAAAATGTCCAGGGGTAAATTATGTCAATCTTTAAAATTCCAGGGACCAAAGTTGCCATTTTGCAAAACTGAGCTTTATAAGGTTAATTTTGACAACTTGAAAATCCCTGAGGGCCTTTTATGAAAAATTATCATGTTTTGAATAACTAGGGACTAGATTTTGACAATTATTGCATAAAATACAGTCTAAATATTTTTTTCTGTCTTTTTGAGACTTTTCAAAGTGTTTTTGACTGTTTTTGCAGTGTAGAAGGAACAAAAATGATGAGTATTTACACACTCATCAGAGGTTGAACAGTTTTGCTGATTAAAACTTCGTTTTAAAGTATTTAGATCGACTTATGTCAATCCATTTAGATCATGTGTTGGATATTGATAGTTGGACATATAAATAAGTAATGCAAGAAATAAAGAGTAAAGGAACACAAAACCACAACACGAGTATTTATAGTCGTTCAGCTACAAGAACACCTTCCTTGTCCTACTCCACTCCCCGAGTACCCAACTCAAGAGTTTCTTAAGCACTACACAACACAAGCTCCTTAATGTGGCGGAGAAGCCTTCACAACCTCGCCTACACTTTATCCGGTACAAGGCTAGTCACCGAGTTCTTCCACGAGGTAAAACCAAACCTATCACAACGTCGCCTACACTTTACCCGGTACAAGGCTAGATACCGAGTTCCATTACAATGGAGGAACTACTACCCAAAACAGCTACCCAAAGAAGACACACTCCTTTTTACAATACTATAAAGGATATTAATATCCTTTAACCCAATCTACACAACTTGAACATCGACACACCATATCAAATGTACACCTTCGGCACCATACACCAATGCCTTCAACACGAAACACTATGGAGGGAGAAAAGAAATATCAACAAAATGCACTTTAGTGGTCTTGATGATGATGAAGCTTAGCAAATCATGACCTTGAGCTTGCACATCTTCAAGAGGTTGTGATCTTGCCTTTAAGAGGAACCTAGAGAATTACACAAATATAAAACTACATAGAATGATCCTTTGGATTTGTGGTTTGAGAGGTTAGAACATAAAGAGAAAGTATGTCTAAAATGATTAGTGAGCAAGAGAGAAATGGCACACAATTTATAGGCAAAACATGCCTACTGATCCATGGTTCTGACGGATCCCTCACCAAAGGGATCCGGCCAGTGCAATTCCAGGGATCCGGCTGCTGGGTCAGCTTAGTCAGGATTTTGGGTTGCAAACCGGGTTATGGGTTATGGGTTATGGACCATGGGTCATGGACTTTGGATCATGGATACCCAACAAGATACAATGTACCTAGTCAATGGGTTACGGATCTTGGGTCATGGGTCATGCACTTTGGGTCATGGATCATGGATAATATCAAACATGACTTCATGCATGATGTCATGCAATGGGTCATGGGTTATGGATCATGCTCCATGGGTATGGGTAATGAACTTTGGTTCTTACCCAACAAGATTCATTGTACCTAGTCAATGGATCATGGGTCTTGGGTCATAAGTTATGGAATTTGGTTTTTACCCATTACAACATATACAAAGTACATATACATTCTTATAAAATGTAAGTAAACAATATTACTTGTAAGTATTTTATAAAAATGTATTTGGTTTTATATAACTTATTTAACTAAACATGTTTTGATGGTTTTAATATGTTTAGTAAAAGTGTGTTAGTAAACTATTGGCTCAAAGCTTTTACGTATTTTATTTATTTCGTTAAAATGATTTTACGGTTGTTATCGACAAAACATTAGAAGATCGTAAAATATAAATAAACGTTTGTATGGTTTATTTGTATGAACAATCTCCCTCTTTTTGTTGATGACAAAACATAAGATTATTTTAAGAAAAAAATAAAATTCATAAAACTTTAAATTGGAGTTTTTACTCTCTTCTCCCCCTTTTTTTCGAAACAAAAAGAGCGTCGAAAAGAAACTAACACATAGTAGAAAAGGTTTTGAGAAAAACTTGTGGAAAGTAAAAAAATGAGAAAGAGTTAGAGAAACAAATGTAAAGAGAAGTAGTAAGGTAAGAAAGAGGTTCGCGTCTTAGATCCCCTTTGACGGATATTTCCTTTTGGTGGGGGCGTCAAGTAATTAGGAAGACTAAACGAGTGTATTGCAAGTATTTGCCAATGTTTTTAACTTTGACGAAATGCTCCCCTTGATAAGTGGTCCCTTTTGATGAGGGCGTCAAGTAGTTAGGAAGGCTAAGTGAATCTATTGCAAGTGTTTTGCAATGCTTTGCTTTGATGAAAAGCTCCCCCTTGTTGAGGGCGTCAAAGTCTTCATGTGTATTTTGAAAATCTACAAAACAAAGGTTGGAAAATCAAGTATATGGTGCATTTTTTCCTGCAAATGAGCATCAAGTTAGTTCAAAATTAGTATTCTGTCTACCGGTTCTGCCGGATCCTTCAATTGAGGGATCCGTCCAGGCAAAAGTTAGGGAACCGTCTACCTGCAACTTAGTGGCAGCAATGTAGATATAAATAGTGACATAAAATTCCAAATAAGTTATTTATTGTTGCACCAAACATGTTCACATAACTATATAACATACAACTATGTAGTTTCATAATAAAAACAAGAGAAATGTTACACATATCTCTAAAACTAAGAAAATGATACAAACATGAATTAAGGAAAAATTTCTAACTATTTATGTTGCGCCTAAGACTAGAGGAAACACCACTTTGTGCTTGCATTCCTAGGTTTATGGACGATTAGATTTGTTGACTTCATCAAAACGTTCAAGAAGGTGATAGAACATGAAACGCAATTCATCACGTACTTCATGGACTAACCTTTGGACTGTTGACAATGAAATCAATCATTTTCATGACTAGGAAATGGTAGTGGTAAGAGTGGAGTGGTTTGAGGAGGTAAGTTTGATGAGGAGGGTGGAGGTTCTACAAAGGATGAAGGGATTTGTGAAGGTAAGTTTGATGAAGTAAGAGGTGGTTCAACTAAGGATGAAGGTGGTGATATATGTGTTGGTGGTGGAGGTAAAGAAGTATATACTTCCATATGGTCCGGTTGTTGAGATTGGTGATTCCTCATAATCGAAAATGGACCATTTGAGGGTGAAGAAGAGTAGGACACGAGAGCTAGTGAAGTTCCAACACCAAAGTTTTGGTGCGAAAGTTGTTGTGGTACCATTTTCTCAATTGATGAGAATGTGGGCAATGGTGGTGGATGAGAAGGCCTAGGTAGCAAGTCTTCTAGGGAGTAAAGGTTTGGAGATGAAAGAGGTGTGGTGAAAGAGAGAGCCCTAGGTTCTAGAGGTGAGAGTTTGGTTGCTTTAGCGGAGATAAGAGTGTTTAGTTTAGGAGGTATGGTAGTATTTGGCAAAGGTTTTTGTGTGGGAACAAGTCTTTTGGGAGTTGGTTTGATTGGTAGAGTTGGTTGGGAAGGAGCTCTATTGTTTGGAGCTTTTATGGGTGATGACTCGGTTGAGGAGATTTCATGAACAACACGAGCAATTTTCTATATATATATATATATATATATATATATATATATATATATATATATATATATATATATATATATATATATATATATACACACACACACACACACTAGCCGGAAAATCCCGCCCAAGGGCGGGCATGACTTGTGATGTTTTGCTTTTCGAATTGCAAGTTTATTTTAGTTTACATTTTGTAATATTTATGATGCACGGTGTTGTTTTGAAAGTAAGAGTTGCACAAACTTAGTTGTTTAGTTTATGTATTTCTTTACGAATTGGAAGCTTTAGGATGTACGATTATTTTTTCTTAAATAACGGTTGCATAGGCTTGTTTATTTTGTTGTTTTACGTATTTATGAGTAGTTGTATTTAGTGGTTTTTTTTAAGAAGTTGGCCAAAGATGACGGTTTTTGTATTTATGTTTCAATTTAGTTGCATGCATAATTTGTTATTTTTGAGTTGTTGTCATTGTGTGCATGGGCAATTGTGTTATTATTACATCCTATACATGTATAGGTGCTTTTATTGTGTAAAATATTTATTATTAGTATTTTATTTATTTGTTATGTTTATTATTTTTTTCATTTGAGTGTTTGTTTAGCATCCTAACTACTCTTCTGTAGTTGCACACACATAAAATTTAGTGAAGGTAAGTTCTTATAATTTTCATGACTACATAATCGATTATTGTTTATTGTTGTGTATTTATGATTATATTTTTTTTTTTAATATTAATCTTTTGGTTTTTCGGATTATTATTTGTAAGAGATTGGTTATCATAAACACACAAGAACGAATATGTATGGATCGACTAGTATGGAACTTAGAGAGAGAAAGTAGAAGTTGGGAACTTTATTGAGAGAAAATGAAAATAATAAGATTGAAAGCTACAACCCTCTACCTTGGAGGGTAGAGGGTATTTATAGGTCTTACATAATACGCCTCCTACGGGGGTGTACAGTGGGTAGAGACCCGTCCGTCCTTCACGGTGTTACTTAACTAACTAATAAACGTATAAGACTATGAACTTTCTAATGCTAACAACTACTCGGGGTGACCGAATCTTTAACATGGATTTACAAATCCTAACAATCTCCTCCTAAGGGAGGTCACCCCATAAAATACATTCTGAATTCTAGCATTCTAGTACATGTCTTTGTCCTTCTAGCTCGTAGTCTTTGATTCTTCAAAGTCCGCAATCTTTGTACTTCAAGTAGTGATCTTTGAATTTTCCATGACTTGGTGATCTTTTTGCTTTCCTCGAGATTATCAGCCATAGTAAATCTTCATTTATCCTTCATTGTATCACCTCCATGTGATGTTATGACTTTTGGACCGACATGCTCACACTTTTCTGGATCATGATATTTTGCATCAGAGTAGCGGAAGCATTGTTTTATGTCTTTTAAGTATCATGATTTCTTGGATTGAGAGTGTGTAGTGTGAGCATGTGGTTAAAAATTGACATCTCATTAGCTATCAGCTACAACCGTCGGGTGTTCCTGCAAACAGCAGTTAGCAATAAACATACGAAAGTGTCTTTCTTCAATTTTGTTGAAAAGGGTTGCAAGAACTACGGTTCCTCGTTGATCAGTATAGATACTGCCTGTGATCATGTATAATTCCGAAGAATATCCTTGACAGGGTTTCGCAGCTTGAACTAGCCATTCGCAAACCGGAGCGTCTCAAAGTAGACAACACGGAGTGAGTGAACCAGCGAATTGAGATTCACTGACTGATGAGAAATTGATTTGAAGCAATAATCGCGTATTGATGAATAAAGATTTTTTTCAATACGACGAAAGTTTTACGAGCAAAATCAAGTTTCAATCACAAATACTTTTGTTTGAAAAATTTATGCACAGTCGATGTGCTAGAAAACCATTGTTGAGCACATCGAAAGGTTTTCCCCAAAGTATACATCAATTTATTTCCTGGAACAAGGTTGATTCAAAAGTGAATCGCCCCATCGTTTCTTTCCAGTTGTCACAAGTTTGATCCATGATGGATCTCACATGTCACCCACCAAGAGCTTGTTTTATGTTGGCTCTAGAAGGATATCCATCTTCATTGTGAATACTTTACATATCTCTCAGATGTTCTGGCAATACCACAAGGATAATGCATAGGACTCTAAATGTACATTTTCTTACTTTTCACAGTGTATGAAACATTAAGAATATTTTAAGTGTGTTCTAATGTGATTTATTGATGATCTCTTAGCTCTATACTCAATAGTGCACATTCGTTTTCCTATGCGGAGACTAGGGAAAGGGTATTCTTTTTCAATATCAAGCATTTCTAAGAGAAAGTTGATAGTTTACATCGGTTCCCCGTGAGAATGAAAAAAGTCCTTTTAAGAGAACTTGAGTAGCTGGGCAGTTTAGTGTAGTGCGTCATTGGGTCCATGACGTCTTGTCTTCAATACCAGCATTACCTTGGTGACCACTAGTAGCATATGTATTGAACCTGATTTCTGCCCTAAGGTTGAATTTATGGAGGGCTATTTCTTTTCACCCTTTCTCTTTATATTTATTCTTCATTCTTCAACCCCTTCAGCGCTTACCGAGACTTCACCACTAGTACCTTGTTGGGTTTGTTCCAGTACTAGCTCCGCCTCAATCGGCACTCTTCCCTTATTCTCACTTTTCTCCTTTTTTAATCATACCTAAGGACTTCTACACTATCTAGTGAATTGTCCCTGGGTAGATCCCTCCGGCTCTGGCGGGATCGTGGGAACTTATACCTAACCTTACCATCCTTATAACTACAATAAAGTAAATGCAAGGTCGGTCTTTGGTGTTCCTCAACAAATGCCATTGAAAACCAATTTGAAAAACCATTTGTACCTCAATTGTTTTTGATCTTTTATAAATGCTCCCCCTCAACATGTGCATCGGTATTTGAAATCGTTTAGCACATGGAGGAAGGAGTGCTTGTTTGAGTCTTAAACAATCACCAATTTATCAGATTTAATATTTAAATCATATTCTTTCCCTCGATCAAAAATTTCAAACCTTTTGAGATTTGTGATCCCAATTGATTTAAATAATTTAGAAAATTTTGGAGAAAGATGTGGTATGGTTTTAATATTTGCTGATAAGGAACATAACAACGCTCCCTCTCAATCTATGAGGGAGAGTATTAGTGTCAGGTATGATAATTTTGAGAGATCTTTGAGTAAAATAAAATTTTCATTTTGAAAGATCTTTGAGAATATGAATGATCATACACTGACACATAGCACCAAAACTTTGTTAACCACTTATAACGTACAAATGGACTCGTTTGATGATATATCATTTGAAAATATGAAATTTGAAATCATTCTCCCCCTCAATCGATGACCCGAGTCATTAATTGAGTGAAAAATTTTATGACAAAATGGAGTCCGTTTGATTTTCAAAAATTTTAGTCCGATTTATTTTTCAACAATATGTTAACACCATGTGAAATACAAATATTTTTCTAAAGAATCATAGAATGAAAAACATTTGTATAGGAACAGCCGTCTTTTTGGCGACGGGCTTTCCTCATTTTGTTTTAGGATAAGTGCTCGATATATACAAAAAATCGAATTTTGCGTTGCACTTTCCTTTCTTGAAAAAGCGGGTTGCATATCTGAAGTAATAGCAAACCATTATTTAAGTGTGGGTTATAGTATGAAATAATTGTAATCCACATTAGGCATGTTTTGAAAAAACTTTTGAACTTTTGCTAGAGCTTCATCTAAAGACTCGTGTCATTATTGAATGACATTTCTTGATCCGTAGATGTTATCGATACTAGAAGACATGCATTGAAACACTAATTTTGGTATTTTCTATTTATTTTTTATTTTTATGGGTTTTTTATGGTTTTATATATTTCTATTTACATTTTGGTTTTAGATATGTAGAAAGTAGATAATTCAATTTAAGAAGATGTTGACATGAATACCAAAGCGAGGATATCTTTTTGCACGTGTAGGAGTCATTAGTCAACATCTCTTAAACTTTCACCACTAAAGCTTTCGAGGCTCCTGAATAATCGTCTGAACTTGAGCCTTCTTAAAGTGATGCTTTGGTAGCTTCCCCCCAAACCGACAATCTTCATTTTTGAAACCAAGTGATGCAATCAGTCTTATTGTATGAAGCTCAAAAACCCAAAGTAAACGATAACACCAAAGTAACAAGTTGAAACACTGATCATCTCTGCGGTCGACACCGGAATAAATGATTAAGCCTGATCACGTGAACCTATTGTGTGTCCCCGATGTACACATTTCTCTACGGTTTTGAGCAGTTGTCTATTCGGGGGAATAATGTATCAACATCTTCATTTCACCAAATGCATTCCAGTTATCTTATATATAACAAATCAGCCCATAATGTACACATGTGCCCAACAAAAGTCGAGACGGTGACACCAAAGTAACAGGTTGAAGCACTGATCATCTATGCGGATATCAACTCTGGAATAACTGATTAAGATTTATCACGTGAACCTGTTGTGCGTCCCTGATGTACACATATCTCTCCCATGATGGTTGTGATCTCATCAGAATCATCATAACATTGTGTACATGAAGCATTAACCGGAAGCACTTTATCATAAATCATATCAACTCGTGAGAAGATGTCGATAAGCAGTATCATCTCACGTACCAAATATTCTTCTCATGTTTCTTCCCACCGAAAGCTGAAGTAATACAAACCAAAAGTGTCAAGAGACCACTTCCCCCAATTAGTTGGAATAATACACCACAAGCCACGAGTCAAGACACTGAGTTTCTCTGCGGTTATGAAAGTTGTCTTCCCGGAATAACTTTAATAAAGAAGAACTATTAAGTTCATCACGTGTACTCGTTGTGCGTTTAGATGTATGTCTCCTTCCCCCTTGTTGGTTTTGATACCTCAGAATCAGCAACACATTATACACCTATATATTTGAAATCTTGTGAGAATAACACAATTAGCTTAAATGTATCCTGTGAGAATCAACTGCTACAGAAAATCTCTTTGACTATGTTTACCAACCCATATGTAGACAATTTGAAGTAACCCCTGATGAAGTAAACTAGATATATCAAACTTGAAATTTAAATAAAATTCCCCATTCTTGTGACTCAAGCTTGAACTAATGTTGGAAGAACAGTGTAGAGAGTATATGCTCCAAGCAAATCTTTAAGTACTCAATACTCAATCAAACTATGAGACATTAGCACCTCTTGCGAATATCCACAACGTCATCTGCGTGTGACACTTAGTACTACAACATAACTCCTTAAAGTGAATGTTTACTAGGTCTTCAACCATCCACCCCAACTGCTGGTAACTATATAAACCAAGTATTCAATTCAAATTCTTAAACACGAGCAAGTTATCATTGAAAGTCATGCATCCAACCAACCCCGACTTCAAGATAAAATAAGAACACGCCTTTGTAAAAGTCAACTTCAATCTCAAATAAGTGATACCCGATCAACTCCGTAGTCACAATTAGTGTCAAATGCCCAACCAGTGATTGAAGATAATCTAATGGAAATTTAGTTTATTCACACTTCTCCCCCTCAAAAATTGCATATGAAGTTGCCATTTTTTATTGAATAACTGAATAAGAATATACTCCAATGTACGTCGATCCACTGAATGACTGAACGAACATGTTTTCAAACATCAGTTAACATGTAGTTTATTCACACTTCTCCCCCTCAAAAATTACATATGAAGGGGGAGCATTTTTTATTGAACAAGTGAATAAGAATATGATCAATGGTAAGTAGATCCCTTGATGACTGACATTTAGTTTATTCACACTTCTCCCCCTAAAAAATTGCATATAAGGTTGCCATTTTTGATTGAACAAGTGAATAAGAATATTGTACGTAGATCCACTTGATGACTAAATGAGCATGGGAAAAGCATGAAGCTCGTTGATAGAGAATGTAGATGAGAATGGTCATTCATGAGAGAACTTCTCTTCATCTGAAGATAAAGTGCACTGAACTGTACACCTTTCTTTTCTTTCAAGAATAGGGCCTGAAGTGTTATCTGAAGACGCCATAATGTTGACATTGAAGACCGAGGCTTGAACTGATGTATTCAAACGCCATAGTGTTGTTTCCCCTCATATGTTTAGAACAGCCTGAATCCAAGTACCAAAGGACGATTTGTATGACATGCATTGGAAAACAGGCAAAGGTGGAAATTTAAAAACATTGGATTCCCCTTCACAAATGGGGTCCTTTTGGTTAGCACAAGCAATCTCTGGATTTGCAGAAACCCTAGGTGACTTGGTTTCAACAATGGGAGCAACACTAGTAGAAGCATCAGTCTTAGCCAAAGGGCATTGTGTGCCTAATGAGATTATTCTACCAGTTGGCTTCCAAACCTTAACAGGCACTACTCTAGGCATAGTGGTTCTAGTTAAGGGAATATTCGACCTGTGTGCTTCCACTAAAAACCTACATTGGTAAACACATTCCCTGTAGGTTTCCAAGATTGCTTAATCTGTTTCGCTCTCCAACCTTCCTTAACTGGGGTTTGTTTCTTAGACCTGAAAAATGACACAACACATTGATCATGATTACCAGAAAACAAACATTCTTTAAATGTTTTGCAGAGGGCATAAGACTTCGAATTAATTGCAGTAAGCTTAGAGCTAATACCAGAACCAACACGATTCTTTTCTTTTAAATCAAACTTATTGTCCCTACGGTGTTCTTCCACCTCCTTCTTATGACCATTTTTAGCTTGCGTAGTCCTATCCTTCTTTGTATTGCCTCTAGGCTTTGACCCGCTAAACTTAGTGTCATTTTTAACTTCTGTGGAAGTGATGATGGGAACCTTAGTTTGTTTAACTGCCATTTGCATTTTTGACCTAGAAGTGTTGGGTTCTGAGGTTTTCATGGGTGCATCAAAGGTAACATGCTTGATCTTTGACATTGTAGAGGGTGCAACTAATCTTTCTTGCTTATTATCATTTTTAGGACAAGTGCCAATGAGATATTCTAATAGTTCCTAAGATCATTCAGTGTATTTTCAAGCATCGGTAATAGCACTATCTAGAGGCTTCTCTAGTCTAGCATCTTCAACGATCTTACGAAGAATATCTAGGCAATCCTTAAGGTGAGTGAGATATCCTTGATACGCAGACCTATTGTTCCTAAGAGGAGGGGCAATATACTTATTACTAGCAGAAACCTTTGGTATAACATTTTCACACCTGATGATTGGCATTTTCCCTTTCACCTGAGTCTTTAGATTCTCATTTTCTTTAATTAAAGAAGCTATCGTTTCGTTGTGTTTGTCATGAGTGACCTTAACTGTATCAGGTAACTGATAAGGATTTACAACGTACGCTTTTAGGGGGTTATTTAAGCCCTATTTCGACACATTTTATATCTTTTACTACTTAATTTCGTTTCTTTTTTACTTTTTAGGTCTTTTGGAAGCAAAATACTGGAATGAAGCACATTTGGACGAAAAGGAGCAAATACATGAAGAAAATGGCAAAGTCAAGATCGAAGCCACTCAAGACTGATCAACAGTACCTGACGGCGTCCCATCCAAAGGGCGACGCCATCCCTCTATGAAGACTTGATCAAGACATGCACGTGACGCCTCAGTGGAAATTCTTGTCACATAACCTGACGGCGTCACGCTTTAAATATGGAGGGCGTCACTCACAGTTTTCACTCCAGACGACCCAGATCTAGAATCAAGACGACGTACCAACTGAAGACCGACGGCGTCACAACTCTAAGGTGATGCCATCCCATCGATGACTTGGCACAGACGAAACCCTAATGATGCCGACTTGACAGCGTCCCATGCAAAAGGTGACGTCGTCGCAATTGTAAATCTATATATAGAATTCGATTTTTCTGTATTTTAAGATGTAGACTTTTAGAGAAAAAACCCTAACTCAGTTGTAGTCCGACTTGGACAATATTTTAGGGTCCCATACCCTATTTTACACATCGAGATAAGTTTGTTAATCCAAATTATCATTATGTCTATCCTATATTCGATTGATTGTGTGTATGCTTGCTTGTCTATCATGTCTAGCTAAATTACTTGTGTGTTTGCTTAGATCTATGAAACCTATTTATTGATTGTTGTTAGGTTGTTTCTTATCTTAATTGAAACTGGCTTAGGAGTGCAACTAGGCATCTTAGTTGTATTTAATGCTTGAGTATGCTTTATGATGATATGGTTCATGGATGAAATAGCTTAGGCTTGTCGACTCCATGAGTCATATATGTGAGATAACCTCAAAGAACTAGGGACCATGCATACCCTACGACCTTTAGGAATACAACGCGCTAAGATAAAGGATGTGTGTGACAACTCGTAATTTCAGGTCATTTCTCAAACTATGAAAATTTCACTATTCATCTCTGGAAATCACTATTCATGATTCACTATTCATCATTTTCGTAAACTAGGTTTACGAGTATCAAATTCGTGTAAACGTAAGGGTTTAGCTGCGTATTCATGAAAAATCATTGAGGACATTACTTATAGACTAGTGTTGGTTTACATATCATCAGTAACATCATCATCATATTAGTTCATGCATGGGTTTGCATATTTCATAAACGTATATTTTTCCCATTAAATAAACGCTATCGCACGATCATTTATTTTGAATAATAGATCCGCCACTTCCAAAAATTATCCTGATATATTTTTATACTCATTTTAAGACTATAAAAATTATATTATTAGTTTACCCGATGTTTTGAATTTATTTTGTATATAAATTGTTATATATATATATTTACGACGGTTTTCGTAAATTCAACTCGATAATTATTAATTCACTCAATTCTTGCGAGAAATGTATTTTTATAATTTTTATGACTTCGATATATTTTATTTTGTTCTGTTAAAATCGATTTCTAGCTAACGCTACACTAAATACCTAATTATACTTACAAAATACACATTATACTTAAACTAAAATGCATTTAATCCACAAAAACACAAAACCCTTGCCCATTATACCCCTTGTGAGTCACCATAAATTTTATAAAAATCTTGCAAGATTAATGTACACATATACACCTTTTGACTAGATATTTGCTATATACTAGATATTACCAAATTCAACACATACATAAACATTCTAAAGGTGAAAAATAAAAGGAAAACTCTCCTCTTCTTTGTGGAGAACCGGAAAAGATCAAGAAAACAAGAAGAATCCGATTGCAAGATCAAGTGTTTTACAAGTTCTATTAGTAATCTATTTCAAGGTTTTGAAATAAAAACCTAAAAATTAATTAAGTTTCTAGCTCAAAAACTCTTCAATCACTCAAGTAAGCTTCTTATAATTTTTATTACTCTTTCATCATCTTACTTGAGCTATTTTTATCATTCTAGTACAAAAACATGCAAGTAACATATGTATTTATACCACTTTTACTTGTTTTTACTTCATATTATAAGTTTTAATCATCCAATAATTATTCCCATGAAACATATCATTATTGATGATGTTTAGGAACCCATGACACCCTAAGAAGGTGTATGGTAGGTTTAGAATAGATTTGGTGTTGATTTGAAGTGATTGGAACAAGTATTACACTAGAAAAATCATTTTCGACAACACAAGATTGAGGTCTGATCGTTTTTGTAAATTCTGGAAATTTCGACAGGTCATGGAGTATTTTCGGCTAGATATTCAGAAAAAAGACTTTAAAACGAAACCGTGGTCGCTTGAACGGGTTAAAATGGATTTATAACGAAGAAGTTACGCTATTTTCAAGTTTAACGACGAAAACTTATTTTTCTGAAAAAATACATGCTGTTAAGGTATATTTAAGGGGCAAAAATGAGTTTTAAACATTATCTAAATGAGTCGATTTGTCAAAAATATATTAGTATACTTTAACACGAAACCAAGGATATATAAAACGTAGAAAACGGACTTATAACGATTAAGTTACACGCCTTTTAAATAGGGTTGTCGTAACTATTTTTCACAAGTAATAACACTTATATATATATTTTCTACTAGGCCAAAATGGTTATCGCTAGTGACCATGTTTGGAGTCATTTTTCACATCGATAGAATACTTTTGAGAAAACGATGTCTACACGTATAAGTGAGTTCGCCTATTCTATTTTCCAAATAATCAACCGTTCGTCAAACGGAATTGTAACGAATAATATACGGTCACTCAAACTTTGCCGAAAACTAACCTTAAACAATATTTTTAGTCCGACTACCCTACTTCATCTATATTTTTCTCTATGATCGAGACCTCTATGATCAAAAGTTAAACGCTAAGACTTTTAGATAATGTTACAAGCTTTCTAAAACCATTGAGTTTGTTTCCTAACACTCGATGTCCACTATTTTACGACTAGCTTTACGAGGCTACTTATCCGTTTTCACTACTTGTAAAAGTATATTGTTTTGCGACGAAAAACTATAAATTCTTGTTCTATTTCTAAACGACTATCGTGGGAAGTTGTTTCAACATAAATACGCGTAAAGTATTTTATAACATGAGGAGGTGTCATAAACATATATTTCGACGATAAATTTCATTTTCAAAAATGTACAAGTGGTATAGATTACATGTAAGTTTGCATGCACAACATTGTTCCATGACTTACATTATAACATACCATTCATATTAGGTTGCAGATAGAGATTGCACCTCATTTCAGTGTATCCACTTTTGCCATCATAATCATTGCATCAGGTGAGTTTCATAGCCCCTACTTTAATACGTTTTGAATTACTTTTGGGGGAGATACATGCTCAACTATTTTCATTTACTTTTATTAGTATTTTAAACTTTTAAGGATTACCGTGAGTTTCATAGCCCCACTTTCTATTACTTAATTGTATTATTAAACTATCTTTGGGGGAGATACATGCTTTTAACAACTTTTATGACAATCATGATTATTTGCAAACTATATGTTTATCTGAACTGAATTTTTAGTCATACGAAGTAACAGTATTGCCATACTTAGAGTTTCTATATCATAGACCATTGAACTAACTGACTTGGTATGATCACGATCTAACGGACTTGGATAATGCTGAGCTAACGGACTTGGTATAATGTTGATGTAACGGACTTGGTACAATCATGAACTAACGGACTTGGAACAATTTAAACTATACTATATGATGTGCTATATCAATTGACTATTGATATAATAAGTTATGTACTATTATGTGAACTCATTTGACGATGTGTGCTTGAACATAAACTATAACATTTTGAGCAATGGGTTGTAAACACACAAGTTGCAAGTTTTGTATGGGCGGGACTTGGAACTGAGTGGATTCGCAATGCCTTTGCTGCATGAACGTTCTTTAAAGGTTTTTCATGACAACACAAACTCTATGAACTCACTCAACCTTTGTGTTGACACTTTTAGCATGTTTTATCTCAGGTATCTAAGGCATACACTTCATGGCATGCATGTGGACTTATCATAGAGTCGTGGTGACGACGCGTCTCACATGGGATTTATGCACTTTAAAAACATCGTTTGACTTGTATCAAACTTATTTCCGTACATGTTGACTATCATTTGGGACCTATACTTTGTAAAATCTGATTATTTTACTCAATCAAATGATGTATTTTCCAAACGACACTTTAGGTCGTTCAATATAACTGTAACTGTGATGCTATGACAGTCATCCCTCAGGAATTCCATTCCGCTGCAAAACAGGTATTTTGGGGGTGTAACAGATTGGCATCAGAGCTTCGGTTATAGAGAACTAGGTTGCATCTTTGACCCTAGACTATAACTACATCATCATAGCATCTCATCATTTCATCATAAGTGCATATTCACTATGCATGCGGTTTAATACGCACATTATGCAAGTTATTTACTTTCATTTCAAATCGATTGTCACATAGATGTCCTCAGATACCCATTCTATTATCCTTTCTTCAGATTCCAACGTGGAGAATGCCTTGTCATTCCCTATCACAATTTTAACATCAGTTGACTCATCACCGATAACATCGAATGCTGAGACGAAGCCTTCAAGGAGGGTGAAGTTGCTCTCACTCCTCTGTCTCACCACCAAATCGGCATGTTAAACGTTAATCACACATTAAGTCACTAAACCGTCACTCATTTTGAAAAATAACCTCAAACTTATCACCTCCTATCATATCTCTTTAGAGCGCTTATTATTAACATAGGACTTTGCTACGTCTCACCCTTCCTCTAATTTTGAAGAGTTATGGCGCCAAAGAAAGCTGCACCAGATATGACACCAGCTGCTATCCAAAAGTATGTAGAGGATAGTATAGCCGAGGCACTAAGGAAAGAACGAGCAATGGTAGCTGCTGCTGCCGAGGCCGCAGCTGCTGCTGAAGCTGCTAGACTTGCTGCTGCTACAGGAGCTGTAGGAGGGTCTGGAGTTCGAAATTGTACATACAAGGACTTTAAGAACTGTGATCTTACAAAATTCAAAGGCACAGAAGGAGCCACTGCTATGCTCCGTTGGTTTGAGAAGATGGAGTCTGTATTTCTTCTATGCAATTGCCCAGATGACTGCAAGGTAAAGTTCGCCACTGGTACACTCTTAGATGGCGCAATGTCATGGTGGAATTCGTATGCGCAACCTATTGGTATCGAAAATGCTTACAAGCTCACGTGGGATGAATTCAAGAAGCTGGTAACTAAGAAGTATTGTCCACGTACAGAGGTGAAGAAACTAGAAACAGAATTTTATGATTTAGTAGCTATTGGTTATGACATCAAGACTTACATCAGAAGGTTTCAAGAGTTGGCTGCTCTTTGTCCAATTATGGTTTAGGACAATGAGAAATTACTGGAAAATTTCATTGGGGGACTTCCACAAAGTATTCAAGGAGATATAACTTCTTCCGATCCACAAACGATTGAAGCGACTATCAGGATGACTCAAAAACTCATGGCTCAAGTTGTGAAAACGGAAAACATTATTAACAATAACCACGAAAACAATAACAACAATCACACCATTAACAACAACAACAACCAAACTAGCAACAAAAAAAGGAAATGGGAAAATGACCAGGGAGGTTATGATTATGACAACCAAAACCATAGCACTAACCATTATCAACGACATAATAGAAGACAAGAAGTCGCCAGGGTTTATGTTGCTACACCAACAAAGAGAAGAGCTTATACTAGAAACTTACCACGATGCCACCAATGCACGCTACATCATGCTGGTCCATGTGGTATATGCTTTAGCTGTCACAAATTGGGACACCTTGCTAAGGACTGCAAGGGCAAGGCCTTAGTTACATGTTTCGGATGTGGGGAGCAAGGACACTATCGGAACCAATGTTCCCAAAACCAAGGTCAACAAGTTGAAGGATCTCATGGGAAAGCATATATGTTAGAAGGAGGAGAAGCTCACCAGGGTATCAACAACGCGGCAGACTGAAGAAGTTTAGAAATTAACAGTCTTATTTCCTTATGCACTATGTCGTACTAAGTTTATGTCTTCCCTAGTCTTCGGATCTTTATGACTTAAGACTATGTACTGTTTGATAAACCACTCTTTGTGAAATATTCTCATCTATCGTACTTATGTTCCTTTCTGATTCGTTATCACTTACAAAAATTTTCACTTTCTTTTACTTTAACTGCCATTTTAACGACATGGTTTAAATCTCTTTAAACATTGAGAGTTATAACAACTAAACCGAACGTCACATTATCGTTCCTTAATTATACATAGCCTAGCTAACTATGTCTAATTCTGGAGGGATCATGTTATGTTGGGAGCAGTTATTTATAAATCTTAGTGCGAGCAAAATTTTCACATATTCCTAAAAGTCAAAGTGATACTCATGGGAGATATTCTTCCAATATTTTCTCTGTCGCGGTGTTTATACACTCTCAATCCTAGCTAGCCATAACAACACCTCCTCATGTCTTCTTTCCTCGTTATTCATCACAAACCCTAAACCTGAGAAACCAACAAGAACTGAATTCAGGGACTGAATTCCTTTTTGGGTGGGCGAATGTGACAACTCGTAATTTCAGGTCATTTCTCAAACTATGAAAATTTCACTATTCATCTCTGGAAATCACTATTCATGATTCACTATTCATCATTTTCGTAAACTAGGTTTACGAGTATCAAATTCGTGTAAACGTAAGGGTTTAGCTGCGTATTCATGAAAAATCATTGAGGACATTACTTATAGACTAGTGTTGGTTTACATATCATCAGTAACATCATCATCATATTAGTTCATGCATGGGTTTGCATATTTCATAAACGTATATTTTTCCCATTAAATAAACGCTATCGCACGATCATTTATTTTGAATAATAGATCCGCCACTTCCAAAAATTATCCTGATATATTTTTATACTCATTTTAAGACTATAAAAATTATATTATTAGTTTACCCGATGTTTTGAATTTATTTTGTATATAAATTGTTATATATATATATTTACGACGGTTTTCGTAAATTCAACTCGATAATTATTAATTCACTCAATTCTTGCGAGAAATGTATTTTTATAATTTTTATGACTTCGATATATTTTATTTTGTTCTGTTAAAATCGATTTCTAGCTAACGCTACACTAAATACCTAATTATACTTACAAAATACACATTATACTTAAACTAAAATGCATTTAATCCACAAAAACACAAAACCCTTGCCCATTATACCCCTTGTGAGTCACCATAAATTTTATAAAAATCTTGCAAGATTAATGTACACATATACACCTTTTGACTAGATATTTGCTATATACTAGATATTACCAAATTCAACACATACATAAACATTCTAAAGGTGAAAAATAAAAGGAAAACTCTCCTCTTCTTTGTGGAGAACCGGAAAAGATCAAGAAAACAAGAAGAATCCGATTGCAAGATCAAGTGTTTTACAAGTTCTATTAGTAATCTATTTCAAGGTTTTGAAATAAAAACCTAAAAATTAATTAAGTTTCTAGCTCAAAAACTCTTCAATCACTCAAGTAAGCTTCTTATAATTTTTATTACTCTTTCATCATCTTACTTGAGCTATTTTTATCATTCTAGTACAAAAACATGCAAGTAACATATGTATTTATACCACTTTTACTTGTTTTTACTTCATATTATAAGTTTTAATCATCCAATAATTATTCCCATGAAACATATCATTATTGATGATGTTTAGGAACCCATGACACCCTAAGAAGGTGTATGGTAGGTTTAGAATAGATTTGGTGTTGATTTGAAGTGATTGGAACAAGTATTACACTAGAAAAATCATTTTCGACAACACAAGATTGAGGTCTGATCGTTTTTGTAAATTCTGGAAATTTCGACAGGTCATGGAGTATTTTCGGCTAGATATTCAGAAAAAAGACTTTAAAACGAAACCGTGGTCGCTTGAACGGGTTAAAATGGATTTATAACGAAGAAGTTACGCTATTTTCAAGTTTAACGACGAAAACTTATTTTTCTGAAAAAATACATGCTGTTAAGGTATATTTAAGGGGCAAAAATGAGTTTTAAACATTATCTAAATGAGTCGATTTGTCAAAAATATATTAGTATACTTTAACACGAAACCAAGGATATATAAAACGTAGAAAACGGACTTATAACGATTAAGTTACACGCCTTTTAAATAGGGTTGTCGTAACTATTTTTCACAAGTAATAACACTTATATATATATTTTCTACTAGGCCAAAATGGTTATCGCTAGTGACCATGTTTGGAGTCATTTTTCACATCGATAGAATACTTTTGAGAAAACGATGTCTACACGTATAAGTGAGTTCGCCTATTCTATTTTCCAAATAATCAACCGTTCGTCAAACGGAATTGTAACGAATAATATACGGTCACTCAAACTTTGCCGAAAACTAACCTTAAACAATATTTTTAGTCCGACTACCCTACTTCATCTATATTTTTCTCTATGATCGAGACCTCTATGATCAAAAGTTAAACGCTAAGACTTTTAGATAATGTTACAAGCTTTCTAAAACCATTGAGTTTGTTTCCTAACACTCGATGTCCACTATTTTACGACTAGCTTTACGAGGCTACTTATCCGTTTTCACTACTTGTAAAAGTATATTGTTTTGCGACGAAAAACTATAAATTCTTGTTCTATTTCTAAACGACTATCGTGGGAAGTTGTTTCAACATAAATACGCGTAAAGTATTTTATAACATGAGGAGGTGTCATAAACATATATTTCGACGATAAATTTCATTTTCAAAAATGTACAAGTGGTATAGATTACATGTAAGTTTGCATGCACAACATTGTTCCATGACTTACATTATAACATACCATTCATATTAGGTTGCAGATAGAGATTGCACCTCATTTCAGTGTATCCACTTTTGCCATCATAATCATTGCATCAGGTGAGTTTCATAGCCCCTACTTTAATACGTTTTGAATTACTTTTGGGGGAGATACATGCTCAACTATTTTCATTTACTTTTATTAGTATTTTAAACTTTTAAGGATTACCGTGAGTTTCATAGCCCCACTTTCTATTACTTAATTGTATTATTAAACTATCTTTGGGGGAGATACATGCTTTTAACAACTTTTATGACAATCATGATTATTTGCAAACTATATGTTTATCTGAACTGAATTTTTAGTCATACGAAGTAACAGTATTGCCATACTTAGAGTTTCTATATCATAGACCATTGAACTAACTGACTTGGTATGATCACGATCTAACGGACTTGGATAATGCTGAGCTAACGGACTTGGTATAATGTTGATGTAACGGACTTGGTACAATCATGAACTAACGGACTTGGAACAATTTAAACTATACTATATGATGTGCTATATCAATTGACTATTGATATAATAAGTTATGTACTATTATGTGAACTCATTTGACGATGTGTGCTTGAACATAAACTATAACATTTTGAGCAATGGGTTGTAAACACACAAGTTGCAAGTTTTGTATGGGCGGGACTTGGAACTGAGTGGATTCGCAATGCCTTTGCTGCATGAACGTTCTTTAAAGGTTTTTCATGACAACACAAACTCTATGAACTCACTCAACCTTTGTGTTGACACTTTTAGCATGTTTTATCTCAGGTATCTAAGGCATACACTTCATGGCATGCATGTGGACTTATCATAGAGTCGTGGTGACGACGCGTCTCACATGGGATTTATGCACTTTAAAAACATCGTTTGACTTGTATCAAACTTATTTCCGTACATGTTGACTATCATTTGGGACCTATACTTTGTAAAATCTGATTATTTTACTCAATCAAATGATGTATTTTCCAAACGACACTTTAGGTCGTTCAATATAACTGTAACTGTGATGCTATGACAGTCATCCCTCAGGAATTCCATTCCGCTGCAAAACAGGTATTTTGGGGGTGTAACAGATTGGCATCAGAGCTTCGGTTATAGAGAACTAGGTTGCATCTTTGACCCTAGACTATAACTACATCATCATAGCATCTCATCATTTCATCATAAGTGCATATTCACTATGCATGCGGTTTAATACGCACATTATGCAAGTTATTTACTTTCATTTCAAATCGATTGTCACATAGATGTCCTCAGATACCCATTCTATTATCCTTTCTTCAGATTCCAACGTGGAGAATGCCTTGTCATTCCCTATCACAATTTTAACATCAGTTGACTCATCACCGATAACATCGAATGCTGAGACGAAGCCTTCAAGGAGGGTGAAGTTGCTCTCACTCCTCTGTCTCACCACCAAATCGGCATGTTAAACGTTAATCACACATTAAGTCACTAAACCGTCACTCATTTTGAAAAATAACCTCAAACTTATCACCTCCTATCATATCTCTTTAGAGCGCTTATTATTAACATAGGACTTTGCTACGTCTCACCCTTCCTCTAATTTTGAAGAGTTATGGCGCCAAAGAAAGCTGCACCAGATATGACACCAGCTGCTATCCAAAAGTATGTAGAGGATAGTATAGCCGAGGCACTAAGGAAAGAACGAGCAATGGTAGCTGCTGCTGCCGAGGCCGCAGCTGCTGCTGAAGCTGCTAGACTTGCTGCTGCTACAGGAGCTGTAGGAGGGTCTGGAGTTCGAAATTGTACATACAAGGACTTTAAGAACTGTGATCTTACAAAATTCAAAGGCACAGAAGGAGCCACTGCTATGCTCCGTTGGTTTGAGAAGATGGAGTCTGTATTTCTTCTATGCAATTGCCCAGATGACTGCAAGGTAAAGTTCGCCACTGGTACACTCTTAGATGGCGCAATGTCATGGTGGAATTCGTATGCGCAACCTATTGGTATCGAAAATGCTTACAAGCTCACGTGGGATGAATTCAAGAAGCTGGTAACTAAGAAGTATTGTCCACGTACAGAGGTGAAGAAACTAGAAACAGAATTTTATGATTTAGTAGCTATTGGTTATGACATCAAGACTTACATCAGAAGGTTTCAAGAGTTGGCTGCTCTTTGTCCAATTATGGTTTAGGACAATGAGAAATTACTGGAAAATTTCATTGGGGGACTTCCACAAAGTATTCAAGGAGATATAACTTCTTCCGATCCACAAACGATTGAAGCGACTATCAGGATGACTCAAAAACTCATGGCTCAAGTTGTGAAAACGGAAAACATTATTAACAATAACCACGAAAACAATAACAACAATCACACCATTAACAACAACAACAACCAAACTAGCAACAAAAAAAGGAAATGGGAAAATGACCAGGGAGGTTATGATTATGACAACCAAAACCATAGCACTAACCATTATCAACGACATAATAGAAGACAAGAAGTCGCCAGGGTTTATGTTGCTACACCAACAAAGAGAAGAGCTTATACTAGAAACTTACCACGATGCCACCAATGCACGCTACATCATGCTGGTCCATGTGGTATATGCTTTAGCTGTCACAAATTGGGACACCTTGCTAAGGACTGCAAGGGCAAGGCCTTAGTTACATGTTTCGGATGTGGGGAGCAAGGACACTATCGGAACCAATGTTCCCAAAACCAAGGTCAACAAGTTGAAGGATCTCATGGGAAAGCATATATGTTAGAAGGAGGAGAAGCTCACCAGGGTATCAACAACGCGGCAGACTGAAGAAGTTTAGAAATTAACAGTCTTATTTCCTTATGCACTATGTCGTACTAAGTTTATGTCTTCCCTAGTCTTCGGATCTTTATGACTTAAGACTATGTACTGTTTGATAAACCACTCTTTGTGAAATATTCTCATCTATCGTACTTATGTTCCTTTCTGATTCGTTATCACTTACAAAAATTTTCACTTTCTTTTACTTTAACTGCCATTTTAACGACATGGTTTAAATCTCTTTAAACATTGAGAGTTATAACAACTAAACCGAACGTCACATTATCGTTCCTTAATTATACATAGCCTAGCTAACTATGTCTAATTCTGGAGGGATCATGTTATGTTGGGAGCAGTTATTTATAAATCTTAGTGCGAGCAAAATTTTCACATATTCCTAAAAGTCAAAGTGATACTCATGGGAGATATTCTTCCAATATTTTCTCTGTCGCGGTGTTTATACACTCTCAATCCTAGCTAGCCATAACAACACCTCCTCATGTCTTCTTTCCTCGTTATTCATCACAAACCCTAAACCTGAGAAACCAACAAGAACTGAATTCAGGGACTGAATTCCTTTTTGGGTGGGCGAATGTGACAACTCGTAATTTCAGGTCATTTCTCAAACTTTGAAAATTTCACTATTCATCTCAGGAAATCACTATTCATGATTCACTATTCATCATTTTTCGTAAACCAGGTTTACAAGTATCAAATTCGTGTAACCATAAGGGTTTAGCTGCGTATTCATGAAAAATCATTGAGGACATTACTTATAGACTAGTGTTGGTCTACATATCATTAGTAACATCATCATCATATTAGTTCATGCATGGGTTTGCATATTTCATAAACGTATATTTTTCCCATTAAATAAACGCTATCGCACGATCATTTATTTTGAATAATTGATCCGACACTTCCAAAAATTATCCTGATATATTTTTATACTCATTTTAAGACTATAAAAATTATATTATTAGTTTACCTGATGTTTTGAATTTATTTTGTATATAAATTGTTATATATATATATTTACGACGGTTTTCGTAAATTCAACTCGATAATTATTTATTCACTCAATTCTTGCGAGAAATGTATTTTTATAATTTTTATGACTTCGATATATTTTATTTTGTTCCGTTAAAATTGATTTCTAGCTAACGCTACACTAAATACCTAATTATACTTACAAAATACACATTATACTTAAACTAAAATGCATTTAATCCATAAAAACACAAAACCCTTGCCCATTATACCCCTTGTGAGTCACCATAAATTTTATAAAAATCTTGCAAGATTAATGTACACATATACACCTTTTGACTAGAGATTTGCTATATACTAGATATTACCAAATTCAACACATACATACACATTCTAAAGGTGAGAAATAAAAGGAAAACTCTCCTCTTCTTTGTGGAGAACCGGACAAGATCCAGAAAACAAGAAGAATCCGTAAAAATTGCAAGATCAAGTGTTTTACAAGTTCTATTAGTAATCTATTTCAAAGTTTTGAAATAAAAACCTAAAGATTAATTAAGTTTCTAGCTCAAAAACTCTTCAATCACTCAAGTAAGCTTCTTATAATTTTTATTACTCTTTCATCATCTTACTTGAGCTATTTTTATCATTCTAGTACAAAAACATGCAAGTATCATATGTATTTATACCACTTTTACTTGTTTTTCATATTATAAGTTTTAATCATCCTATAATTATTCCCATGAAACATATCATTGTTGATGATGTTTAGGAACCCATGACACCCTAATAAGGTGTATGGTAGGTTTAGAATAGATTTGGTGTTGATTTGAAGTGATTGGAACAAGTAATACACTAGAAAAATCATTTTCGACAACACAAGATTGAGGTCTGATCGTTTTTGTAAAATATGGAAATTTCGACAGGTCAAGGATTATTTTGGGCTAGATATTCAGAAAATAGACTTTAAAACGAAACCGTGGTCGCTTGAACGGGTTAAAACAGATTTATAACGAAGAAGTTACGCTATTTTCAAGTTTAACGACGAAAACTTATTTTTTTTAAAAAATACAAGCTGTTAAGGTATATTTAAGGGGCCAAAATGAGTTTTAAGCATTATCTAAATGAGTCGATTTGTCAAAAATATATTAGTATACTTTAACACGAAACCAAAGATATATAAAACGTAGAAAACGGACTTATAACGATTAAGTTACACGCCTTTTAAATAGGGTTGTCGTAACTATTTTTCACAAGTAATAACACTTATATATATATTTTCTACTAGGCCAAAATGGTTATCGCTAGTGACCATGTTTGGAGTCATTTTTCACATCGATAGAATACTTTTGAGAAAACGATGTCTACACGTATAAGTGAGTTCGCCTATTCTATTTTCCAAATAATCAACCGTTCGTCAAACGGAATTGTAACAAATAATATACGGTCACTCAAACTTTGCCGAAAACTAACCTTAAACAATATTTTTAGTCCGACTACCCTACTTCATCTATATTTTTCTCTATGATCGAGACCTCTATGATCAAAAGTTAAACGCTAAGACTTTTAGATAATGTTACAAGCTTTCTAAAACCATTGAGTTATTTTCCTAACACTCGATGTCCAATATTTTACGACTAGCTTTACGAGGCTACTTATCCGTTTTCACTACTTGTAAAAGTATATTGTTTTGCGACGAAAAACTATAAATTCTTGTTCTATTTCTAAACGACTATCGTGGGAAGTTGTTTCAACATAAATACGCGTAAAGTATTTTATAACATGAGGAGATGTCATAAACATATATTTCGATGATAAATTTCATTTTCAAAAATGTACAAGTGGTATAGATTACATGTAAGTTTGCATGCACAACATTGTTCCATGACTTACATTATAACATATCATTCATATTAGGTTGCAGATAGAGATTGCACCTCATTTCAGTGTATCCACTTTTGCCATCATAATCATTGCATCAGGTGAGTTTCATAGCCCCTACTTTTATACGTTTTGAATTACTTTTGGGGGAGATACATGCTCAACTATTTTCATTCACTTTTATTAGTATTTTAAACTTTTAAGGATTACCGTGAGTTTCATAGCCCCACTTTTTATTACTTAATTGTTTTATTAAACTATCTTTGGGGGAGATACATGCTTTTAACAACGTTTATGACAATCATGATTATTTGCAAATTATATGTTTATCTGAACTTAATGTTTAGTCATACGAAGTAACAATATTGCCATACTTAGAGTTTCGATATCATAGACCATTGAACTAACTGACTTGGTATGATCACGATATAACGGACTTGGATAATGCTGAGCTAACGGACTTGGTATAATGTTGATGTAACGGACTTGGTACAATCATGAACTAACGGACTTGGAACAATTTAAACTATACTATATGATGTGCTATATCAATTGACTATTGATACAATAAGTTATGTACTATTATGTGAACTCATTTGACGATGTGTGCTTGAACATAAACTATAACATTTTGAGCAATGGGTTGTAAACACACAAGTTGCAAGTTTTGTATGGGCGAGACTTGGAACTGAGTGGATTTGCAATGCCTTTGCTGCATGATCGTTCTTTAAAGGTTTTTCATGACAACAAAAACTCTAGGAACTCACTCAACCTTTGTGTTGACACTTTTAGCATGTTTTATCTCAGGTATCTAAGGCATACACTTCATGGCATGCATGTGGACTTATCATAGAGTCGTGGTGACGACGCGTCTCACATGGGATTTATGCACTTTAAAAACATCGTTTGGCTTGTATCAAACTTATTTCCGTACATGTTGACTATCATTTGGGACCTATACTTTGTAAACTCTGATTATTTTACTCAATCAAATGATGTATTTTCCAAACGACACTTTAGGTCGTTCAATATAACTGTAACTGTGATGCTATGGCAGTCATCCCCCAAGAATTCAATTTCGCTGCAAAACAGGTATTTTGGGGGTGTGACAATGTGACAACTCAACCGACCAATAAAAGATAACTAGGGAGTAATAGTATCTAAGTGAACACATCTTTAATCATCATACGAGCACACTTCAATTAGACATAGCTACCCGTAGTAATTAGATAATTAGACAATTAGTTAAAGTAGAGTAATCGGTAGAAGTACCACCCCCCAACCAATTGCCCCGAGATTTTACATTAGCTTTCTAAAAAACCAAAAAAAAAGATAAAAAATGAATCATCCTCAACCCCACCTTCTCGTTATATATTTCTTACTAGCATTCCTATTCCCCTAGAGAATGATATCAATCCCCGAGGCTTACCCCATATTACAATACAACGATTAGGTTCAATGCCTAGGAGGTTGAAAAACTTGCTCGAAGAAAAGGAAGTTTCCTTTGACCCCGAAGGCGCCTTTCGCGCGCATCAAGTTTTTGGCATCGCTGCCAGGGAATAGAATGGCTAGTTAGATGTCTATCTCGTTTAGGTTCCCTTGCTTGATTCCTATTAAGTATGACTTTTTCTCATTTTTATTAGCTTCCTTTTGGTCTATCCCCCTTCTTCATGTCTTTGTTCGTAGCTTTGTCACTTTTCATCATGGAAGGTGATATCCCACCAAACAACAATCCCCCATCAAACAACTATCCGCCACAAAACCCACCACTTGATCCGACTTATGCCAACCAACGTCGCGCTCGTATCTTTAGTGAAATTGGAGAACTTAAGAAATTGAATAGGATAATTGAAAGTGCACTTGAGAAATCCCTTAAAGAAACAACTAGTACTTTAGATAGCGATTCAACCACGAGTGATGATTCGGATGATGAAATTGGGGAAGGAGATTATAAAGTATTAGAAATTATGGAGGGTAGTGAGGAAGAGGAACTTAATGAGTATTTCAAGTCATACCCTAATGGAAAGGAAATCGCCTATCACTATAACGTAGTTAACTACCCGAGACCACCGTTCGAGCCATGCATGAAAGAGGGTGACCATAGAAACACTAAGATACCATGCATGATTGGGTACTTGTATAGGGATCACACTCACATAGACTATAAGGCACCCATGAACATAATGTCTAGGCTCTATTACAATTGGATTATGAGCGAAAATCTAGGACCTAGGAGAGATCCCTTTTATCCTAGGAAAGTAAGTAACTATGTTGGGAGAGCTAGATGATTGCATGTTTTTGTAGGTAATTTCACATATAGGTGTGATTTCATGATCTTGGAAGATGTTAAGGGCATCATTGATGGATTCTTAGGAGATGTGATCCTTGGAAGACTATTTATTGAGGAATCCATGATGATTTATGATCAAAAGGAAGGAATAGCCAAGTTCTCAAATGGAATCGAATGTGTTAAATATGTAATGCCCTACAAAAATAAAAGGTTTAAAGGCATTAGTAAGCTAGATGTGGACAATATTCCGGCTTTTGAGGTTGATTGTAAGGATAAAGTTCACTACACTGCTTGTCTAGAGTTAGGCCCCAAATACATTCGTGATGACAGAAGAGTCAAGTCATTCGAATGGGCATCTAAGATATACGGAAAGTAGGAGCACGACTTCAAGTCTAGCTATAAGACTCATAAATAAAGAAAAGCGCTTCGTGGGAGGCAACCCATGCTTAATTGTTTGCTTGTTTTGTTTTTCAATTTTTGTGTGTCTTATTTCTTCTTCATTATTGCTTATTCTCATGTTAGACTTTGTAAAAATGCTTTATATTGTCTTTAACCTCGTCTTAATTACATATAAAGGTATTTTACAAAAAAGATAAGTGTAGGGAAGATCACATACGTTTCTAAGAACATGAACATGAGAATTAAAACTATTGAAATTGATATATATGTGTGTTTGTTAGAGTCAAATGCTTGTATCGAGTCATAATGGATGTTTTGTAGGAATTTTTCCAGGTTTTAATGATGTAATTTTTCCAGAAAAACGCAGCAAGCCACTTTCTGTCACGACAACCTGACGGCATCAGGATTAAAGCCTGACGACTTCAGGCTATGTAGAAACAGATTATCAGTTTTTCGTTTTCTGTGCAACTGAAAAATTTTTGGAAATTACAAGGTCTTAATTTTCCAGAAAAACTGCAATCATCCATTTCACAAGCATTATATCTTACTTGCTTTCTAGTGTAGTTGCGTGTCATATATAGTTTTGCCGTCGATTTTACGTAAAGGTTTCGTTTGTTTTCTTTAAGTGTGCAGGTTATATTTGGCATGAAGAAGAAACACAAATTGGATGAAGCTTATTACTCATGCATTCTTCTTGGAAAAGAATTTAACCGCAACTTCACACATATCCTACCGAGCTAATCAGGGGAGTACTAGTTTCTTTTCCTTACTTACCTTCCTTTATCATAACTTTGATACCTTCGGGGAACATTGGGGACAATGTTCAGTTTAAGTGTAGGGAGGGAGAATAAAACGGGAACTTAGAAACTATTCACTCACTTGATCATTTGTCTTGTCCCTAGTAATTTGTGTAATAAACTATGAGAAATATTGGTTAGGGCAATTTTAGCACCAAATTTAAAATTTTTTATGACATTTACGAGCTAAACTTTAGTCTTAATAAAGCGTCTCATTGATAGGAATTATATGACTAGCAAAAAAACCGTTTACCACTCAAATTCCACCCCAAAAATGTGAGGTTCTCCCCTAGATCTTTAGGAATAAAAGCATTCACCTTTAATGCTTAGAGAGTACCGGTAGTATAATAGATTCTAGAACTTGTTTTGTGATGCATTCTGAGATCGCTAGTGAGACTACACTTGTGTAGTTAGGAATAACTAAATGAAAAGAGGCATTAGGATAACCCTTGTTTGAAACATGTATTATAATTACATCTTCCACATCGGTTGAGTAATTACCCCACACCCTTGCGATGTACTCATCTTTAGTACACGATACCCCTAGTTAACCCCTCAGAGCCTATCCTTTTCGCGGTTCTCGTGATGTTTCGGTTTTCCGGAATATCAATGAAGAACATTGTTTACAATCCACCCCCAAATGTACACCCAAGTCGCCTTAGCCTACCTTCTATGCACTCTCCTTTAGTGCATTATTGTTATCATTGCTAAACCCTTAGTTCAAATATCTAGTTACTTGCATGGTTGCTAAGTCGAGTCATATCTTTTGTACAAAGTTTTGGGATGATTGGGACTCATGGGTAAAAGTAATATTTTATGGTGTAACGGGAAAGAACGATAAATTCAAATTCCCTTTGTCTACGTAATTAAATATTCCAAGTGTTTTGATCTTTTCAAATCAGGTCAATTAGTGTTAGAGAAATAAAAACTCAAGTATAGGGATGCTCCTATAAATCCATTATATTTTGATGTTATCGTAGAGGATGGTAGAGTAAAAAGGTATGAAGAAAAAAAATAGAAAAAAGAGTGCAAAAAAAAATGAAGAAAAAAACATACGGTCTACCATCCTACATCTATCTTTATGTTTATGTTTTTAAATTTATGTTCGTTTTGTTTCAAGTTATCTAGAGTTAGTGAGTCGAGTCTTGGCTTAGCAACGAAACGCTTTACATGCTTGTAACATAAGATTTTTGACTTGCCACCACTAATTATCCTCTATCCAAAAAAACCCTTTGTTTCCCTACCCAAAGCCTAACGTTACAACCCTTGTAAAGACCTCTTAGATAGTTGTTCCTAGGTGCTTACGCCAAAGCGGTGGAGGTTTGATCTATTATCAAAGCCTAACGTTACAACCCTTGTAATCTATGTACTATTCCATGTAATGAGTGTTTATCTTCCATTTCCATTCGTATTATATTTCATATAAATCCGAGAAATGAGAGAATCCAAACACCACTTGTGAGGTGCTAGTATATAATTTCCGTGCTTGTTATGACTATTGTGGCGCTTTTACTTGTTATGAACTATTTTAAACCAATGCTTCATGCCCCCTAACTTATAAATTGATTGGTCAAAAGCAAATTTGCTTGAGGACAAGCAAATACCAAGTGTAGGGATATTTGATAAGGATTTAAAACGTACACTTTTAGGGGGTCATTTAAGCCCTATTTCGACACATTTTATATCCGTTACTGCTTAATTTCGTTCCCTTTTAATTGTTAGGTCTTTTGGAAGCAGAATACTGGAATGAAGCACATTTGGATGAAAAGGAGCAAATACATGAAGAAAATGGCAAAGTCAAGATCGAAGCCACTCAAGACTGATCAACAGTACCTGACGACGTCCCATCCAAAGGGCGACGCCGTCCCTCTATAAAGACTTGATCAAAACATGCACTCGACGGCTCAGTGGAAATTCTGGTCACATAACCTGACGGCGTCACGCTTTAATTATGGAGGGCGTCACTCACAGTTTTCACTCCAGACGGCCTAGATCTAGAATCAAGACGACGTCCCAACTAAAGACCGAGGCTTCAAAACTCTAAGGTGACGCCGTCCCATCGATGACTTGGCCCAGACGAAACCCTAATGATGGCGACTTGACAACGTCCCATGCAAAAGGTGACGCCGTCGCGATTGTAAATCTATATATAGAATTCGATTTTTCTGTATTTTAAGAGGTAGACTTTTAGAGAAAAAACCCTAACTCAGTTATAGTCCGACTTGGACAGTATTTTAGGGTCTCGTACCCTATTTTACACATCGAGATAAGTTTGTTAATCCAAATTATCATTATGTATATCCTATATTCGATTGATTGTGTGTATGCTTGCTTGTCTATCATGTCTAGCTAAATTACTTGTGTGTTTTCTTAGATCTATAAAACCTAGTTATTGATTGTTGTTAGGTTGTTTCTTATCTTAATTGAAATTGGCTTAGGAGTACAACTACGCATCTTCGTTGTATTTAATGCTTGAGTATGCTTTATTATGATATGGTTCATGGATGAAATAACTTAGGCTTGCCGACTCCGTGAGTCATATACGAGAGATAACCTCAAAGAACTAGGGACCACGCATACCCTACGACCTTTAAGAATAAAACGCATTAAGATAAAGGACGTGACAACTCTACCGACCAATAAAAGATAACTAGGGAGTAATAGTATCTAAGTGAACACATCTTTAATCATCATACGAACACACTTTAATTATAGCTACCCGTAGTAATTAGATAATTAGTTAATTCAGAGTAATCGGTAGAAGTACCACCCCCCAACCAATTGCTCCGAGATTTTACATTAGCTTGCTAAAAAACAAAAAAAAAGGATAAAAAATGAATCATCCTCAACCCAACTTCTCGTCATATATTTCTTACTAGAATTCCTATTCCCCTAGAGAACGATATCAATCCCCGAGGCTTACCCCATACTACACTACAACGATTAGGTTCACTACCTAGGAGGTTTAAAAACTTGCTCAAAGAAAAGGAAGTTTCCTTTGACCCCGAACGCGCCTTCCGCGCGCATCCATAACTCTTTGTATTGCGATTTAATCTTTGAATTTTTAGCTTGAAAGTATTCGTTTTCTTGTTGCAATTTATTGATGGTGTTTTGATATTGAAAATTCTGAGAATCTAAAGGCGGTGGTATATGGGAGCCTACCACTTGACTCCTATTTCCCTTCAATTAGTAAATCTGAGCTTTCAATTTTCGGATTGTGTTACAGTGAGCCTGTATCCGTTCATCACTTGTGCTTATTTTAAAATATGCATCAATTTCAGGAGCATCCAAAGATGTCTTGCCATTTGAGGTTTTGATTCTTTCTTCTAGATGTTGATATTTTAATTGCAAATCAAGATAATCAACCTCTGATTTAGAAAAATTCCTGACCATGTGATAACGCTACACGCGTCGTTCGGGGTCAAAGGAACTTCCTTTTCTTCGAGCAAGTTTTATAACACCCTAGGCAGTGAACCTAATCGTTGTAGTGTAGTATTAGGGTAAGCCACGGGTATTGATATCGTTCTCTAGGGGAATAGGAATGCTAGTGAGAAGTTACTATGCTAAGGTTGGGGTTGAGGAAGATTATTTTTTATCTTTTTATGTTTTTTTAGGAAATGGAAAGGTATGAATCTCGGGGTTTGGATCTGGGGGTTGGTATTTCTACCGATTACTCTACTTATCTAATTATCTAATCTAAGGTGTATGTAGTCTATGTCTAATTATTGTGTGCTCGTATGATAGTTTAAAGATGTGTTCACTTAGGTTTTATTACTCCTTAATTATCTCCTATTGATGGTTGAATTGTCACGTCCTTATTCTTAATTGCGTTGTGTGTCTAAAGTCGTAGGGTATGCGTTTATCCCTAACTCTTTGAACTTACCAAAGGGTCTCGTCTACAAAACCCTCTAGGGATTATAAAATCTAACTCTAAGGCCCTCTTTGGATGGTTTAGCCTACAACCGCTCTAAGTGCTATAGCCTAAGGTTCACAAAGATTAATCAAGCATTAATTACACAACAAATGACCTATCGCATTACTAGATCATTAATCAATTAAGATAAGAGACAACCAATCAATATTTAATAATTAAGTTTCATATTCCCTAAGCAAACACACAAGTAAATTAGCCGGACATGGAGAACATGCAAGCATACACACAAATAATTGAAGACATAATTGAATTAATGAAGTAAAACACTTATCTTGATGTAAGTTAGGGTTTGGAACCCTAAAATACTGAAGACAGCCTTGGTTCGGTTTAGGTTTTTACTCCAAAAGACTACACACAAATACTGAAAAATTCGGATTCTATATATAATATTACAATCGCGACGGCGTCACCTTATGATTTGTGACGCCGTCGGGTTGCCGTCATTAGGGTTTCGTCTTGGCCACGTTAGTCTTGCGACGACGTCACCTTGTGCTTGTGACGCCGTCCTCTTCAGCTTATGACGCCGTCTGGATCAAATCTAGGCCGTCTGAGTTGCGACGGCCTACTCTTTTAAAGCCTGACACCGTCACTTGAAAATAAGAAATTTGGCTTCTGTGCCGTCACAAAATGCTCCGACGGCGTCGCAGTTAAGCAGTGACGCCGTCACCTTGTAGTTCAGCAGCTTGAGTGTCTTGATTCTTGACTTTGGCCATTTTCTTCGTATATCCGCGCCTTTTCGTCCAAATAAGTGCCATTACAGCAATTTGCCTTCAAGAGACCTAAAAAGTGAAAAGGAACGATATTAAGTAATAACGGATACAAAAGTGATCAAATAAGGCCTTAAACGACCCCTCAAAAAGGTACATTGTTAGGAATTAGAAATTCCAGGTATTAAAGAGTCGGTCACCTCAAGTATATGTAATCGTTAGAATGCTCGTAGTCGTAGTTCTTTTAAGTTAAGTAGTATTTAGTTAAGTAACACCGTGGAGGACGGACGGGTCTTTACCCACTGTATGCCTTATCCACAGCCCGTTGTGTGGCGTTTTATTGTAAGACTATAAATACTCTCTACCTTCCAAGGTAGAGAGTTGGAGCTCATAATAAAAATTTCTTTCTCTCACTAAAGTTCCCTAAACCTCTAACTTTCTCTCTCTAGAATCATCTTATATGCCTACTTTGTGTTTGGTTTGATGTGTATGTGAAATCCAATATCCTACAATTGGTATCAAGAGCCATGGTTAGATCATATCCTACACATCTTTGGATTTCTAGTGGTTTTTAGGTGGTTTTTGAGTTTGAAAAAGTTTAGTGGTTTGTGCATCATTTGGTTGATTTCTTGTGTTAATGCTTGGATTTTGTTTGTATTTTTGTGTTTAGAATCATCACAAGTGTTTAGGTTTTCATTTGGTAAGCTTGAATCATCTTGGTTGGGTTGTTTTTGGATTGAAAAGTGATGTTTGTGAAGTTTTCTAGCTAGCGACTTGACCTACGGATAGATTTTCTTGCTAGCGACTTGCTTTACATTTTGGTAGCGAGTTGCAGTTTATGGAGTTAGCGACTTAGGCTTAGCGACTTGTCTAGTGAGACAAGCCGAAAAACAGTACAAGTAGTGGATTCTTCACTACGGGTAGCGACTTGGTGGAAGTTAGCGACTTGTACGTGTGTTCGTTAGCGACTTGGTGTTAGCGACTTGGTACATAGCGAGTTGCTATTTAGCGACTTGACTCATTAGCGACTTGGATCTTAGCGAATTGCTGCCAAAATTTTGCTAGCGACTAGAGGCTTAGCGAGTTGCTATTTAGCGACTTGACTGCTGTTTTAGCGACTTGGGACTTTAGCGACTTGGGAGTATAGCGACTTAGGAGTTAGCGACTTGGTGCATAATTTTCTAGCGACTTGGGTGATTTTCTTAAATACGGTTTTCTCTTGATTTAGTAAAATCCCGTGAAAGAATCTATTTCCCGGTTTAATCATAGAGTTATAAAATCCCGTGTTATCTGTTAACATGTCTACCAACGTTCCTACTATCATCTCCACTGTTGCAGAGGATGTTCAAGCTGCTGGCTCAGATACTCGTCCACCCATGCTTGACAGAACTGACTATGACTCTTGGGCTCAACGAATCAGATTGTACAGTCTTGGAAAAGAAAATGGGGTTAACATTCTCAAATCCATTGATGAAGGACCTTACCGAGTTGAGACTACTAGAGATGTACTTGATACTTCTGAAGATGGAACTCTGATTTACGGAATGGACAGACCAAAGATGTATGATGAGCTTGATGATAAGGAGAAAAAGAGATTCGATGCAGATATCCGAGCTTCTAACATTATACTGCAAGGTCTACCAAAAGACATCTACAAGCTTATCAATCACAACACTGAGGCAAAAGCTGTATCGGATAATGTCAAGATGCTTCTCTCTGGTTCTGAGCTAACTATTGAAGACCGAGAATCACAGCTATATGATGAATTTGAGCACTTCAAGATGAAACCAGATGAGAGTGTCTATGAGTACTATGTGAGATTTCATAAGCTAGTGAATGACATGAGGAACATCAGAATGACTATGCCTAACATTCAGCTGAACTGAAAATTTGTGAACAATATGAATCCCGAATGGCACAAGTTTGTCACTTCTGTGAAGCTCACTAAAGGATTGAAGAATAAAAACTATGAGCAACTCTATGCCTTTCTCCTTCAGAATGAGAGACATGCTATGTTTGAAAAAAGGATTCTTAATCAGTTCAAAACCAACCAGGGAGAGACAAGCTCTTCAAATGACTCAACTGCCTTCTACTCAAACATCGGAATCACAACCAAAGCCTCACAAGTCATACCCATGGGTAATGGTAATCACAAACTCATTCCTGATCCTATGTTCAAACAAGCTGATGCTGATGCACACGTGGGAAACTTCATTAATCAACTAGCTCTTCTGATTAGTCAAAACATGAACTCTCTCCCACACACCAACAACAATCTCAGAACTGCTTCCAATCCACATAATCAAGCCACTGTCAGAGATGGGAAGGTTATGGTGCAGCCAGTTCAAGAACGACAGTACGAACAAGCAAGAGGTGGAGCTGGTAGAGGTTATGTTGCAAATCAGAACAGAGGAAGGAATGGAAATAAAGGTCAAGCTAAGCCGATCAAATGCTATAACTGTGGTGGTGAGGGACACATTGCAAGAAACTGCACATCTCCAAAACGTCCACAGAATACTGAGTACTTCAGGGATAAGATGTTGCTTGTGCAAGCTCAGGATAATGGTGCAGCTTTGGATGAAGAGGAATTGCTGTTCTTGGCTGAGGGAAATGCTAAGACATATGATGCAGATGTGGATGAGCAACCAATTCAGGAGATAGGGCATAATCATCAGAATGCCTTTCAAGTAGCTGATTGTGATGCATACGACTCTGATGTTGATGAAGAACCCACTGCACAAACCATCTTCATGGCTAGCATTTCTCCAATGGTCTCTCCTAAAGTCTCTTCATCACCACAAGCTCGTCCATCCAAAGACAAACTCATCTCTGAGGTATTAAAATTATACGATGAAGTTGATGAGCAAAAGATACATAACGAAGTACAATCAACTGTGTTTATTGAATCAGATATTGAAAATATGGGTAATATCAATGTTGTCCCATATGATCAATATGTGATACAAAGTAAAAGTGAGATTGTACCAAGTGATGCATCTTCTGCTGTCAATAATGATTATGTTTTTGATGAATTCACTACATGTGCCTCTGATGATTCTGTAATTTCTGAACTAAATGCCTATAAAGAACGTGTTACTATTTATGAACAACGTGCAAAATTTGAGTTGACCACTCGTGGGCAGGAAATGGATGACCAAGTACGTACAATCATTAGAAAAAGTAATTTTAGAGAAGAAGTATTAAAACAAGAGTTAAATTCCTTGCAAGAAAAGCTTTCTAAAACTGCTAAGCAAAAACAAGAACTTCAAGAAAATGTGAAAATGCTTAAGCAAAAATTTAATGCAAAGGAATCAAAGCTCTTGAAAGATTTTTCTAATCTGAAAACTTTGAAAAACAAACTTGAAAACAAGTTGTACATACAAGGGAACACCATTCAGACTGCTCACATGATCACTAAGCATAGAGTCTTAAGCAATAAGCATAGCATACCCCTTGTTGAGGAACTAAATCCAGAGGTCATTAAAAAGGCTAGAAATGCTCATAAGGTTCTTTATGATGGCAAGGAAATCCTTAAACCTAGACAGAAACCTAGTTGCGTTGAGTGCACTGAGGAAGATAAGAAATCAGATGAAGTCACTAGGGAAAAGATGAACAAGAAATTAGATGATCCTAAATGCAAAGAGAAGAAAATAAAGATCACACCCCATGATTACAAGAAGGAAAATTGGATTTCCTTGAACATGTTTAAGCCTCAGACATTGTTAACACCCGAACAAGTGTTCTGGAAAAAGGATTTAGATAAGCAAAAAGCAGAGAATCTAGTTGTAACGAATCCTCCCCTTAGGAAAATGCCTAGAGCAACGGTGTATCCTCCAAATACACCAATGCATTTAGTACCTAGGACTATTGCCACGAAAAGCAAGACCTTAATCAGTCAATATGTTATTTTTCAACTATTTGTTGATTTTGAGAAAACTTGTAAGAAAAGGATCACACCCACTGGTATAACTGAAGGGGAAAGGGGTTTTGAGCAAACAAAAGAATGTTATTTAACTGAAGTCATGCCTTTCTTTAAACAACTAAAAGATCAGTTTGAAAGCCTCAAAAAGGGAATGAACCTAGACATTAAAGAAATGGAAAAGGAGTTTGATGCTATGATTGTTGAGGTTAGTGACTATGAGCGTGCACTAAAATATAATGAGATTGAGAGGAAGAACTTACATACATTAAATGAGACTCTTATTACTGAATGTGTTGCTCAAGATGTGTTTTTCACTGCTACAAATTGTTCTATTAATGCTTCCCAATTTCATGAATTATCTGTTGCCCTGAAAGTCTCCCATGATCGTGTCATTGAGCTTGAAAAGACTAATTTTAAACTAAATGAGAAAATTGAACTGGATGATCACGACAATTTGATTAAACATTTTTCTAAACTAGAGGCTGAGCATTTTAATTTACAACTAAAATATCAACATCTTAAAGAAAGTGTCAAAACTTCAAATATCAAGACATCCTCAGATGCTCCAGAGTTTGATGCCGTTTTTCAAATTAACAAACGTGATGAACAGATTCAAGCTCATTGCAACACGATCAGAAAGTTGAAAGCCCAAATCTCTCAATTAAAGGGTCAAACGAACAATATGACAGGCTCCCAAATGCCTCCTCCTATAGATTCTCATAATTCTCAAACGTTTCATCTTCAAAACTTAGTGAATGCATTACAAAAGGAAAACGAAAGTTTTCTAGAAGAAAATGAAAAAGGGTAAACGTCATTTCAATGAGTTATTTGAATCAATAAAGGTCACTCGCAACAAAAATAACGAACAAATAGCTTCATTGCAAAAGGAAATTGAGAATCTGAAGAGTCAGGTAAAAGGGAAAATGCCAATGACCAATGGGGAGAATGGTGTATCAAAGGTTCACTCTTGTAATAAATATGCTTTGTCTGTGAAATATGTCCCCCCTCATCTCAGGAATAACAAACTTGCTATTCAAACTTATTTCTCATCCCTTAAGGATTGTCTAGAATGTCTACGTGAGATTGTTGAAGAGGATAAATTAGAGAAACCACTTGACAATGCAATTGGGCATGCATGCTTATATGCCAAACGATCTCAAGAAATTCTAGAATGCTTAATCACAATATACCCAAAGTCCTTAGGTGAGAGAGTTAATCCTTTGATTCCATGTTCGATGCCTAGTGCCAAGTATGATATTCATTCGATGCCCAATGTTTTGAATGAGAACCTTAGTGTGCCTTTAAGTAGTTCAGATTCCAAATATGTCAATGCTAAGAAAGAGAACTCTAGTGTGCCTTCTAGGAGTACAAATCCCAGCACTTCTAGTGTTAAGAAAGTGAACCTTGGTGTACCTGCATGTAATTCAGATCCCAGAACATCTAAACATGAGATGCAAAGAGTAGCAAAACCAACTAATGTTCCCATTCCCTCTACAGGAGTAATCAGTGACATTAAAGCAAGCAGGTCAAAGTCTCAAGACAATACAAGGAAGGATACGACCTCGCAAGCTAAGAATGTGCATGGGAAGAGAGTAGAAGACCTACCTAGGAACTTTAAGTTTGAGCCGAATAAAACGAATCGTGTTGATTCTAGTATTAGCCATAGGCGTACTGTAATTAATTCGAATTCTGATACTATTTGCAAATCTTGTATTGATGTCTGCTTGAATTCTGTTTCTAATCATGAATGTGGTGTTAATGTTTTGCCTAATGATGTTAATTGTCCAGTTAATATGGTTAATGCTAAAAATCATGCTAAGAAGGCTAAAAGGCAAAAACGAAAGAAAGTTAGAAAACAATGGAAACCCACAGGAAGAACATTTAGTAAGATAGGTTATCATTGGATACATGTTGGTCATAAGACTAATCAGACAATGCCCACTAGAAAATGGATGCCTACTGGTAGAACTATTCCCTTAAGAAGTGAGCACACTTTGAATAGGGCTAATACAGACACTAGTAATGCATCTATTCATAATGATTCCATTGCCTTAATTTCTGATATGAATGCTTCTATTTCTGATGTGGGTGTTCCAACCATTGTTACTAACCAAATGGAACCCATTCTTGCATGGGGATCCCAATTATCCAGTTATCCACTCTTTTCTGTGTTCAACTGCAGATCGTTCAAATCGTTCTGTGGTACCTGGACTCAGGCTGTTCCAAGCATATGACTGGCGACCGGTCGCGGCTCATGAACTTCGTGAGCAAATTCATCGGGACAGTTAGATTCGGGAATGATCATTTTGGTGCTATTATGGGTTATGGAGATTATGTTGTTGGCAAAAGTGTTATCTCCAGGGTTTACTATGTAGAAGGTCTTGGTCATAACTTGTTCTCTGTTGGTCAATTCTGCGATTCTGATCTAGAAGTAGCCTTCAAAAAACACACCTGCTTCGTTAGAGAACTTGATGGTAAGGAGCTTTTAAGAGGTTCACGTGGGTCAAATCTATACACCATCTCTATCGAAGATATGATGAAGTCTTCTCCAATTTGCTTGCTGTCAAAGGCTTCTAAAACAAAGTCATGGTTATGGCATCGTCGTCTCAATCACCTGAACTTTGGCACCATCAATGATCTCTCCAGAAAGGACTTAGTTGTAGGTTTACCTAGACTCAAGTATGAAAAGGATCATCTTTGTTCAGCATGTCAATTGGGAAAAAGCAAGAAGTATGCCCATAAACCCAAACCCACTAACTCTATCACAGAAGTTCTTCATATAATTCATATGGATTTATGTGGACCAATGAGAGTGCAGAATATCTTTGGGAAGAAATATGTGTTAGTTGTGGTTGATGATTACTCTAGATTCACCTGGGTCAAGTTCTTAAGGACAAAGGATGAAACTCCTGATATCATCATCAAACTCATCAAACAGCTGCAGGTCCGACTTAACAAAACCGTCAGAATTATCCGAACAGACAATGGAACTGAGTTTGTTAACAAACAACTTAGTGAATTTTATGAAAGCATTGGAATCAGCCATCAAAGAAGTGTTCCACGAACTCCTCAACAGAACGGTGTAGTTGAAAGACGAAATCAAACTCTTGTAGAAGCCGCTAGAACAATGTTGATTTACTCAAAGGTTCCAATGTTTCTCTGGGCTGAAGCTATTGCCACTGCATGCTACACAAAAAATCGTTCCCTGATTCACACTGTTCATGGAAAAACTCCATATGAACTTGTCCACAACAGAAAACCTAATCTCTCTTTCCTTCGTGTGTTTGGTGCATTGTGTTATCCAACTAATGAGGGTCAAGACTTAGGCAAACTTAGAGCTAAAGCAGACATTGGAGTATTTGTAGGGTATGCACCAAACAAAATGGGATACCGAATCTACAACAAAAGAACCCGAAATATCATGGAAACAATTCACGTTACGTTTGATGAGCTGACCGGTCAAACGGCTCCTGGACAATCCAGTTCAGGACCCGCACTTCAAAATAGTCCCATTAGTTCATCCCTTGTACCTAATTCTTCTCCAGCAACTCTATATGTACCTCCATCTGAAGATGATTTAAAGAAATTATTTGATCCTATGTTTGATGAACTTTATGAGCCAAGTACTAATGAGGTATCGATTCCTACAACAGAGGCTGCTCATATTTTGGTGATTGAAGTCAATCCTTCGGTCTCAATATCATTAAGTCAAGAAGCGCCTGCTGCTGATCCTTCAGTCTCATCAACAAATCATCATTCTTCAAATGTACATCATGGAACTGTTTCTGGCATCAATGATGAAGTTAATCCCTTTGCTACTCCTGAAGATGCTCCATTTGAAAACATATTTGCTCCTGAATCTTCATCAGAACCTTCTTCTTCAGGAGACATCGACTCTGCTACTTCAGTCCCTCAACAACTACCACATGAACACCTCAGAAAATGGACTCACGATCATCCATTAGACAACATCATTGGAAATCCCTCTCATCCAGTATCCACACGGAAACAACTTGCAACCGATGCCTAATGGTGCTTCTTCAACTCCGTACTCTCTAAGATCGAACCAAAAGATGTTAAAACCGCCATGAATGAAGATAGCTGGTTCAATGCCATGCAAGATGAAATTCATGAGTTTGATCGACTTGATGTATGGGAGTTAGTACGTGCTCCAGACTGTGCTATGATTATTGCTCTTAAATGGATCTTCAAAGTGAAACTTGATGAGCATGGTGATGTGTTGAAGAATGATCTGTGCTAAACTAGTCAAGTCTAATCACACAAGCTAGCCACTTGTGAATGGCTAACCGTAATAGACTTAAAACTTCTTAAAACACAAATACAATGAAGATCAGGAGAATACAATGAATTCCCGGGTCGTTAAGTCCCACGGAGACTCAATGGTGTGTCAAAACAAACTCAGATGATAGAGTGATCACTAAGGATAGTGATCTGTAAAGGTTTTGATTAAGAAATTACACTACTGATTGATTGGAATGGAATGGAATACAGAATAGAAAAGCACAACAATCAGATGAAAGAAACGTAAACGTAAATTTTAAAAACTACGTATACGTATAAAATAAAAAAAATGAAATCTAAGAAATAAAAGACCTAAAAATATAAAAATGACATTTTTGGAATCCTAAAAATAAAAGAAAATTATTGGAAAAAGAAAATTATTTTTACAACTAATTATTTAATTATTATTAATTAAAAACTATTTTAACTATTTAATAAATACTCTAAAATAGAAGAAAATACAAAATAAGGCTAGAAAAATAAAATTATGATTGATAAAAATCTAAAATATTATAAAACTAATTTTAAAATTAAAAATATATTTTTCACACTTTTTATCTAATTATTATTTAAAATACACTTAAATTCTAGAAAATATAAAATAAACCTGGAAAAATAAAATTTTAACTTGGAAAAATCTAAAATATGATAAAACTAATTTTAAAACAGAAAAGATATTTTTTATACTTTTTAATTATTTATTACTAATTAATTACTATTTTTAACTATTTAAAATTATAATAAATACTAAAAAGATAGAGAAAAATATGAAACTTTTTCTAAAAATACTATATGATGACAGAAAACTAAGAAAAATAGAAAAACAAGATTTGCTTATTAATAAGCTAAAAAGAAAAATCAAAAAGCTAAAACCTATTAAATAAATGCTATCACTGATTTTAAATTGGTCTTTTTCTGGATTTTCTTTTTGAAAACTACTTTACTACTGATATTATGAAACTTTAACAAAGAGAAAAATTTTACAAAACACAAATAAGCAGTTTTACAAGCTTATAAGTCCAACAATGGCTTAATGAGCTTATTTTGGAGAAATAAGCTCAAACAAGGTCACAAGCTGAAAAAAAAGATTGAATAAGATACAATAAGCTAAAAACTACTCAAATGAAGCTAAAAGATCAAAAGAAGCACACTGAAAAGCCAAGGATAAACAAATAAGCACTTATGATTAAAACAGAAATGGGACAAGCTTTAAGCTACTTGCAGCCCTAGCCAACAAGCTTCAAAATGAAAACTTAAGCTTGAGACTTCAAGATGACTAGGTTGGCTTTCCAAAGAAACAAAGTTCACAAGATTTGAACAACAAATGAGCTCTATGCAAGCTTATGATTGAGCTTATGTAACTGGTGCACAGGGCACTCTTTCAGAACAGGTACCACAAATAAGCCAATTAAACAACACTTAATAAGCTAGACAGAAGAGATCTAGTATTTTTATATTTTTGTTTAGCAACCAAACTTTAATACCCTAAGAGCTTTTAAGCTAAAACTTAGTATTAAGCACACAGTAAAAATATCTGTTTTATTCAAAATCGACCCAAATGAAAATTTGACTTTTGACTTAAACTAAAAGTTTGACTTAGATGAACTTTAACCTGATTTAAATCACTGAATATGTTGTTTTGAGGTGATATAAGACTGATTTGATCAACACTAACAACTTTCTAACACAAAATCATGATCCTAACTTTTTAAAATCCAACAGTGACTGCACAATAAGTGATTAAAAGAATTGTTGACTTTTTGCTTATGAGCACTGGTTTTTGTGACTAAGATCAGTTATTAGAGCCAAGTTAAACAATCTGCAAACAAGCCAAAGACCAGAGATCTTTCAAACACCAAAATCCAAACACCACTTATATTGACTGTTTTGAAGTTTTACAAAGCAAATCACAAATTTATACCATGAAACTGACTCAAACCCTTATGATATCATTATATGAGACTAAATAAGCATGAACCAACAGGACTAACAACATAAAACACAAGAATTATGACTATACTGATTTAACTGCCCAAATGAGATTTTTACAAAATACAAATTTAAAAGAATAACCTACTGATTTTAAAACTTAGATACACTTAATTATAACTAGTGATCACTAAGAAACAGAAATTACAACTACTAGACTATTAAAACAGAAAAGTGCAAAAATGAACAAAAAGCTTACAAATGCTATCCAACTGAAAACTGAGATCAAGGACCAATGAACACCCCTATTAGCTTACCACTAAGCTTCTAACCCAAGGCCATCCATGATTTACCCTGCTCCAGCTGTATACACCATTTCCAACTGATTTTTGAATTTTAAACTATTTAATTTGTATTTTTGGTGATTTTTGACTTTTGCTTCTAAACTGAAATTTAGGATATCTAATAGCTTTTAAAAGCTATCTAGGAGCTTACATGATCTAATTCAGTCCAAAATAACAAATACAAACAACATAATAATCATATGAGATTTTAACTTGAAATTTCACAAACTTGATAATGAAGTTTAAAACTGAAATTGATGGTTACAAAAGTTTAATAATACACTGAATACTTGAAATAAAGAGCTTAAAAGCTAAATCATACACTAAAAATGGAAAGTTAGCTAAAACGACATAGAAATTTAAAAGATTACACTAGATGATTGATACATTGCATCTCTCTCCCTTTATAATGACTTTTAGCACTCCTTGATGTCCTCTGAATCTTTCCCACCAAATCTGAGCCATTGGATTGCACAAAATCATCAAAACCGTCCATTTTGCTTTTTGGCGCCAAATATTTCAAGGCAGGTTTGAGCTTTAAATGGAGTTGGTTTCAATCAATTAAGAGTTTTGGTGTTTAGAGGAGGTAGAGGGGACAAAGTATGGAGAGGGGGGTGAAAAAGTCCTGGAAAACTGCTCTGGTTTTGGTGTTTCAGCTGGGGAGAGGGATGTCTACAGTGTTGGCGGTTTTTCACTTGGTTTGACTTTCGTTGACCGATGGATTAATAATACGGGGTCAAGCTCAAGGGTCATGGGGTTCAAAATGTGTTATGACCTGGCTCAAGGGTCAAGGGTGGGGGTCAAGTGGAGTTGGGCTTGGATATGGATTGGGCTTGATATTTAAAAGGGGTCCGGTTTGGTTTAACTATGATAATAAGGACCAAAAATGTAATTTCATCAAACTTCAAGGACTGAAAATGCCATTTTTCTAAACTTCTCACAAGGACCAAACATGACAAACATTGATAGTGCAAGGACCCTTTTTGCATTAAATCCCATTTTAAAAGGTCCAAGGACTAATTTTGCAATTTTCCAAAGTTTAGGGACCTTTCTTGCCAATTGACCAAAGAATCATTCAAGGATCATTTTTGATAACTTAGAATACTTCAAGGACCTTGAATGACAAAACTTCACATTTTTGAATTCCAGGGACTAGATTTGACAACTTTTAAAACTTGGGGGACTAAAACTGCCAATTTTGCAAACTTGAATCATTTTTCATCTGATTTTGATATTTTTGCATTTAAAACACATAAAACACTGATTTGTGATATTTTGATCATTTTGATGTGTTTCTGAGTGTTTTCAGATGATTTTGCAGTTTAGATTATACAAAAATGATGAGTATTTAGACACTCATCAATCCCCCATACTGAGATATTGCTAGTCCCTAGCAATGATTTGAGAAAACTTGATGGATTTGAAAAACTCTTTACCAAAAGCCATCACTTCTGGAGTAGCCAAGTGTTTTAGTTCAAGTAAGAACTATGGTACACTGATAACCATCTGATTTATTGGCAAATCATAAACCATATAACGGATTTGATGTGTCTTTACCAGAAGCCGTACCCTTCTGGACTAGCCAACTCTTAGATAAATTATCAGAATTATCTTTGGTGAGCTGAATACCAATTATGGATTTTCCACTGCCTTTACCATAAGCCATAAACTTGCGGGCTAGCCAACTCTTCACTTTTTAGGATATGGTGAGTTGAGAACCATACAATTTTGGGCAAATTGCAAGCCATAAACGGATTTGAGAAATCTTTACCAAGAGCCGTTTGCTCCTGGATTAGCCAATCCTTTAGTTTATCAAACATGGCGGACTGATAACCAAGATGAGTAAGTGTAGAACACTTACTCCAAAAAAAAATTTTGGCCAAAAACGGGGGAATTGGGTAGATAATACATGAAATTCGTGAGAATTCCCCCCCACATTTAGAAATGAATATTGTCCCCAATATTCAAAGTACCGGCGGTTATGCCGAAACAAAGAACGTAAAAGGGAAATACTACGGCCATTATTATGAAAGATATATATATATATATATATATATATATATATATATATATATATTTTTGGAACATGATTTTATATACAACAGTGTGGGGAAACTCCCCCACACTAGGGTGGTAGAACAGGGAAAGAAGACGGAAATATGGGTGAAAACCCATATGGTGAGTGCTAATGTTTTTGATTCCCGAGTCACTAGCTTGACTCGATCCCCGCATTCATTGGTTCATGGGGAAAGTTTGTAGATCCGGGACAACCACAGGGGGAATGTCCTCTCCAAAGTAATGCTTCACTCGATGACCATTCACTTTAAAATTAGGACCATCAGGTTGAGATAACTCAACGGTACCATAAGGATAAACCTTAGCGATAGTAAATGGACCAGACCAGCGGGACTTGAGCTTTCCCGAGAAAATCTTCAATCTTGAATTGAAAAGAAGGACTCGATCACCAACGTTGAAAACGCGGTTCTTGATTTTAGAGTCATGAATCTTCTTTGTCTTTTGCTTGTAGATCAAAGAGTTCTCGTAAGCTTGATCACGAAGTTCATTTAGTTCATTCATTTGAACTTTTCTATGATCACCAGCTGTCTGTATATCGAAGTTTGCATGCTTTAAGGCCCAGTATGCCTTGTGCTCTAGCTCAATCGGAAGATGACATGCCTTTCCGTACACTAGCTTGTATGGAGTACACCCGATGGGTGTTTTGTAAGCTGTACGGAAGGCCCAGAGTGCGTCATCAAGTTTATCCGACCAGGATGCACGATTTTCGCCTACTGTCCTTTCAAGAATCCTTTTAATACCACGGTTTGAAACTTCCACCTGCCCACTTGTTTGGGGGTGGTATGCAGTAGAGAGACGGTGGGTAACACCATACTTTTGCATGACTCTTTCAAATTGGTCATTACAAAAATGTGTACCACGATCACTGATTATCGCTCTTGGAGTTCCAAACCTGGCAAACAGAGATTTCAAAAATTTCACAACAACTCGGGCATCATTGGTGGGTAAAGCTTTTGCTTCAACCCATTTTGACAAATAGTCAACAGCCACGAGTATGTACTTGTTTCCACGAGACGAAGGAAATGGCCCCATAAAATCAATACCCCATATGTCAAATATCTCACAAACTTGAATGGCATTTTGTGGCATTTCATTCCTTTGAGAGATATTACCATGACGTTGACAAGCGTCACAGGCTTTGACAAATTCGTGGTCATCCTTATAGATTGTGGGCCAATAAAACCCGGAATCAAACACCTTTTTGGCGGTGTAGTTTGGACTATGATGGCCCCCGGTGGGTCCAGCATGGCAAGCTGTGAGAATGTCAATAGCTTCCTGTCCATAAACACACCGTCGAATGACTTGATCCGCACAGATTTTGAATAAGAAGGGGTCGTCCCAGAAATAATGTTTAACATCTTTGAAGAATTTGTTCTTCTGCTGGGTCGACATCCCTTTCACAATGAAGTTACCCGCATGGTAATTTGCGAAGTCAGCAAACCATGGGGTGGTAGAATTTCCACGAAAAGAAACCGCATTGAGTGTCTCGAGAGGAAATGTTTCATTTATTTCCTTTTTCTCGAAAACATCTTGGTGTGGGTTTTCTAATCTGGACAGATGATCAGCAGCTAGATTCTCAGCTCCTTTTTTATCACGTATAATGATATCAAATTCCTGGAGGAGGAGAATCCAACGAAGCAATCTCGGCTTTGCATCTTGTTTTGCAAAGAGATATTTGAGAGCCGAGTGATCCGTATACACCACGCATTTGGTCAAGATTAAGTATGGCCGAAACTTCTGAAATGCATACACCACGGCTAGTAGCTCTTTTTCTGTGGTGGTGTAATGAGTTTGAGCTTCAGTCATAGTTTTGCTTGCGTAGTGAATAGGCTGAAAATGCTTGTTTCTACGTTGCCATAGGACTGCACCGATAGCAAAATCACTTGCATCGCACATGAGCTCAAAAGGCAAATCCCAGTCGGGAGCAACGAGAATGGGTGCTTCAGTAAGCTTTTTCTTCAATGTTTCAAAAGCTTCTATGCACGCGGGTGAGAAGATAAAAGGAGCATCCTTTTCAAGAAGATGGGTCATAGGCCGGGCGATTTTAGAAAAATCTTGTATGAATCTACGATAGAAACCGGCATGACCTAAAAAACTCCTAATACCTTTGACGGTAGTAGGATGAGGTAATTTAGCAATAACATCTACTTTTGCTCTATCTACCTCAATCCCGTTCTTTGAAATTTTATGGCCAAGGACTATGCCTTCTTTGACCATAAAGTGGCTCTTCTCCCAATTTAGACAAAGATTGGTGTCTTCACACCTTTGAAGCATTTTATCTAAATGGGAGAGACATGATTGAAAAGAATCCCCAATAACCGAGAAGTCATCCATAAACACCTCCATCGTTTCCCCGATCATGTCGTGGAATATGGCCATCATACATCGTTGGAACGTGCCAGGAGCATTACATAAGCCAAAAGGCATACGTTTGTAGGCAAAAGTTCCGTATGGGCAAGTGAATGTGGTCTTCTCTTGATCCTGTGGATCAACGGGAATCTGAAAGTAACCTGAGAAACCATCAAGGAAGCAATAGTATTCATTCCCTGCTAATCTCTCAAGCATCTGGTCCATAAAGGGTAGAGGGAAATGGTCTTTACGGGTGGCGTCATTTAACTTACGATAGTCAATGCAAACACGCCATCCCGTCACCAATCGAGTTGGAATTAACTCGTTATCTTCATTTGTGATAACAGTTATGCCACCCTTTTTCGGAACACAATGAATTGGGCTGACCCAAGGACTATCTGAGATAGGGTAAATCAATCCTGCATCAAGAAGTTTGATAACCTCTTGTTTGATAACATCATGGATTTTTGGATTCACTCTTCTCTGATGTTGAACTGCTGGTTTAAAGTCATCCTCCATCAAGATTTTGTGAGTACAGAACTCAGGGTTTATACCTTTGATGTCGGAGAGTTTCCAAGCAATTGCTTGCTTGTGTGACTTCAAGATTTTTATGAGAGCAGCTTTTTCATCTTTACTCAAATCTCGAGCAATAATGACGGGTAATTTATCATCACCCTCAAGAAATGCATACTCGAGATGAGAAGGTAAGTCCTTAAGCTCAACCTCAGGAAATTCTTCAGTTTTCTCAACTGACTTGACTTCCTTGTTATGAAGTTTGATGGGAGGGAGAGGAGGAGAAGTGTCCAGATTTGACAATTTCTTTAGAAGAATATCTCCCTCCAGATTAATCTCATTTTGATTAATCTCATTAGGAATTAAATCACTAGAGTGAGGGGTTGATGATGGATCATCATTGAGCAACTTCTCAATAAGAAGTATGTCCCCCTCAATGTCAATTGGAGCGTGATCAATTTCCCAAGGTACAGAATCACTAGACAAGTATGCTTCAATCTCATCTAAGATGAAGTCACTTCCCTCAAACGGAGTGAGAGAAAGAGTAGAATTGGCTATGATAGGTTGAGAAGATGTGGTGGAATCCCCACTCACATAATTATGAGAATAACCAAGAACTTCTTGAGAGTACTCTTCAGAAGCAACATCAATGATATCTATTCGGTTAACCGATTCAGAATCATAGTTTGCGGAGTACCTCGAAGTTTGATCAAGGTTAAAGGTGACAGCTTCATTACCAACACGCAATGTGATTTCCTGCTCAAATACATCAATGAGAGCACGGCCCGTTCTCAGGAATCCTCGACCAACAATGAGAGGAACCCGATGATCGGCATCAAAATCAACAACCACGAAGTCAGCTGGAAAATGGAACTTTCCTACTTTCACAAATACGTCCTCAGCAATGCCAAGAGGACGGGATATGGAACGATCTGCAAGCTCGAGAGTCATGCATGTAGGAGTGAGTTCCGGAAGAGAAAGTTTCTTCCACACTGAATAAGGCATAAGGTTTATGCTTGCACCAATATCTGCTAGGGCAAAGCATTCAACCATTCCTGGGAATACACAAGGTAGGAGAAATTTCCCAGGATCTCTAAGTTTTTCGAGAAGCTTCTTCAAAATAACTGCTGAGCAGTTCTCGTTCAGTGGAGTTTTTGCCATTTCAAACAGCTTTTCCTTATTGCTTAACATGTGTTTGAGAGTTGATGCAAACTTGGGCATCAGCATGATAGCATCCGCAAAGCTTATGTCAAAATGTAACTCTTGGAAAATTTGGAAAAATTTGTCCATTTGATGACTGGCTTTCTCGCGGAGCTTTTGTTCATTCAAACGTGATGGATAAGGAATAGAAGATTTGGATTTCTGATTCTCAACAGGAGCTACAGGAGGTTCAAAAACAACTCCTTGATTTGACTTGGGTTTCTGGACCACTTGAGGTTGGACTACCGAAGGTAGGACGTGTGCGGTACTTCGTGGGCTAGAATAATGCACCTTGTCCGTTGTTTCCTTGGTAACTTGACTCATTGCCACAGGTGGAGGGGGCATTGGAGTCGTAGGTCCATTGTGTGTCCTAGGTTCATTGTCCACTACCTTTGGGAGAGAAGAAGAAGAAGAGGTAGTAGGAACAGCAGGTCCATCATATGAAACACCACTTCTGGTTGTGATCGCCTTTGCATCGCCCCTCGGGTTAGCGATCGTGTTGCTCGGAAGTTTTCCTGAGCCCGAGGGTTGATCATTTAAAGACTTCTTAAGATCAGCAATCTGACTGACCAACAACCTGTTCATTTCATCTTGGGACTTCATGAATTGCTTCAGTAACTCATCAGATGATGGTCCTGGAGGAACAATGACGGGAGGAGCTGGAGGGATAATTTGAGGCCGTATGTTTTGATTATAGCCAAAATTCCCTTGATTAGGATTCATATTCCCATGAAATTGATTCCCTCGATTGAAATTGTTTTGATTAAGGTTCCCTTGATGTTGGAAACCTTGATTGGGTCCAGGATAGAAATTACCTTGGTTTTGATAACCTTGGTTCATTCTAGGTTGGTTCTGATTCCGGTTTTGCATGTTGTGATTCTGATTAAAACCGGGTGGTGCCTGATTAGTGTTAGCACGGTAGTGTGGTTCATTTTGAGGATGGTATTGATTACCTCCTTGCTGTGAACTACCGGCTAGAGCATTGGATTCAAAAGGACTACCATCGGTGGCAGTACAATTGTAGTAAGCATGAGGACCACCACAAGTAACACAACTCTCGACTTTCTTCACTTCACCATGTGTTGGTGTCTGAGTGAAGGTCACTTTCTTTTGGTTAGCAAGAACCAAAGCCTGAACAATGTCTGTGAGTTTGTCAATCTTAGCATCGGTGCTAGATGTACTCACGGGGGATGAAGAAGAAGAAGGTCCAGCATGAGACTGATATGTCTTTGCTCTGAAAGGACGGACCTGAGATTTGTTCTCAATGATTTGCAAGGCCTCTTTGGTAGTCTTGCTCAGGAAATCACCTCCCGCGGAGGCATTCAAAGAGTCTTGATTGGTCTGATTGAGACCATTGTAGAAGTATCCATTTGCATTAACTCGGTAAAACCATGATGCGGACACTTGCGAAGCAACTCTTTGTAACGATCCCATGCCTCCCCGAATGATTCATCAAATCTCTGAGAAAATTTCATTATCTCATTCTTAAGACTTGTGGTTCGGGATGGAGGATAGAACTCGTTAACGAACTTGGTGACAAGATCTTCCCATGTCTCAATAGAACGAGGGGGTTGTTTCTCAAGCCAATTCCGGTCTTGTCCCTCTAGAGAAAATGGGAACAGAAGAAGCTTGATAGCTTCATGTGGGACATTCTTGTACTTGATGGTAGATGCAATCTTGTTAAACCATTGAATGTGTGCATGAGGATCATCCCGCTCAAAACCATAGAACTGGCTTTGGGTTACTAGATTAAGCAACCCGGTTTTGAGCTCGAAAGTGTCAGCCACGATGGCTGGAACAACAATGGCATCTCCGTAACCCTCGATGGGTGCTTGGAGAAGCTCATTCATGGGTTTGTCTTCTGCCATTTCGACAGGAGGTGGTGGTAGACGTTCCTCAGTCACGGCTGAAGGAGCTGAACGTCCTCTACGTCTACGAGGAATGTTTCCAAGTTCAGAAAGTGGACTTGTAGAACTGGAAGAACGAGTGCGCATGCACTAAGTATAAAAATCAATTTTCAAAACAAATGAGGCAAAACAACAAGTGAACTTAACCAATAATCACAAATGAAATGGCTTCTTTGAAAAAGGTACACCAAATCACAAGTGACACAAAGGCAAGTTTTAAATCTGATGTTCGGGAACTTATTATGGTCGCACCCCAGTTAGGTAGTGCACTGCCTTAATTTGCGGTGGTTGATTTTTATGTATATATTAAGTACCACTGAAAAGACGTAGGTAAGATTTGTGCAGATCGGTTCAAAAACTTTTGGACAATATTTTTGGTATCGTCTCGTTTAACCAATTCGTATTTCTTTAAGAATCACCTTAAAAGAAACACAAGATAGAAAACGTTCCGATTGTTTTGTTGTTTTATATATTTTTTTGGTGTTTTTAACACTTTAGGAAAAGTGCTAATGAACTTTTTAATGTATTATAACTTTACAAAAAAAAACTTTTTACAAATGGTGGGTTATGTGCAAGAATGGGTCTGAAAATGGCTAAACACACGCTAAAGCCTCCCCGGCAGCGGCGCCAAAATTTGATCTGTGCTAAACTAGTCAAGTCTAATCACACAAGCTAGCCACTTGTGAATGTGTAAGATATTGGATTTCACATACACATCATAACATTAACACAATGAGCACATAGATGGTTTTAGAGAGAGAAAGAGTGGGACATTCTAGTGAGAGAAACTTGTGGAATATTAGATTACCAAAGAACATCCAACCCTCTACCTTGCAAGGTAGAGGGTATTTATAGGTTACAAACTAAACGACCTCCTGACGGCCTGTGGATCAGGGATACAGTGGGTAAAGACCCGTCCTTCCTCCACGGTGTTGCACTAAACTATATTATGCTACTGACTAACTTACAAAACAACATAAATGAGTAACTAACGATTAGTCTACGAGCTAACTTATGCTAGATGATAGTTGGGGTGACCGACTCTTCAATGCTGGAATATTCTAATTCCTAACAATCTCCCCCTAAGGGAGGTCACCCCATGTTTTACATTTCAAATCCTAGCATTCTATTCTTGACTTTGTTCTTGAGCTCGTAGATAAAATAATCTTCAACATCGCAATCTTTGTGCATAAGTAGTGCAACTTCACAGTCTGCACAGATTTGCACTTTAAGTGGAGGTCATTAATGATCCATGAGATAATAATTAGGAGCCATCTTTTGAGATCATCAGCAATCATCAATCTCTGAGACATCCTTTGTGGTGTTGGTATTATGTGATGTTGTGACTTTAGGACCGACATGCTCACTTTCTGGATCATGATATCTTCTCATCAGAGTAGCGGAATCATTTGTTGAATCATGATATTCGCAGCAGCGTAGCAGAAGCTTGGAGTGAAAATATCAGAGTCATTGATGCACTAATCATGATTTCTTTGAGTTGAATGTGTTAGGTGAGCATGCGGCTATGGATTGACCGCTTCATTCTGATCAGCTGCAAACGTCGGGCGTACCTGCATACAACAGTTAGCAATAAATCGTACGAAAGTGTCTTTGATCACTTTCGTTGAATTGAGGTACACGGCCCACGGTTCCCCGTTGATCAGCACATGTACTGCCTGTGATCAGGTATAGTTCCGAAGAATTTCCTTGACAGGGTTTCGCAGCTGTTCTAGCTGTTCTCAAACCGGAACGTCTCAAAGAAGACAACACGGAGTGAGTGAACCATCGAATTTTAAGTTCACTGATTGATAAAAAAGATTTGAAAAACAATCGTGTATTGCTCAATAGAAATTGTTTTTGCAATACAACGAAGGTTTTATTGAAAATCAATTATCAATCATAAAAACACCTTTTGTTTTGAAAAATGAGTACACGATCGATGTGCTAAAGAAAAGAGTTGTTAAGCACAAAGACCGGTTTTTCAAAGGTATCCGTCAATCCATAACCTGAACCAGGATTGATTCAAGAGATTGAATCGCCCCATTGTTTCTGTTCAATTGTCACATGGTTGATCTATATAATAGATCTCACATGCCACCTACCAGGAGCTTGTTTGATGTTGGCTCCAGAAGGCTTTCCATCTTCATAGTGAATATGTAAACACATCACTCAGATGTTCTGGCAATACCACAAGGATAATGCGTAGGACTCAAGATATAATCTCTCTTTCCACATTGTGTGAAACAGAGAGTCTTCATTGAAAGTGTCCTAATGAGATATATTGATGATCTCGTGGCTCTAGACTCAATTTGTGCATATTTGGATCCTGTGCCGGAGACTAGGGAGAGGGTCTCCTTCTTCAATATCAACCATCTCTAAGAGAAAGTCGATAGATAATGTCGGTTCCCCGTGAGAATGAAACAAGTCCTTTTAAGAGGAACTTGAGTGGTATGGAAAGTTGAAGTGCAGTGCGTCACTGGGTCCATGACGTCTTGTCTTCAATACCGATGTTACCATCATTAGCATATGAATTGAACCCGGTATCTGCCCTAAGGTTGAATAAATGGAGGGCTATTTGTTTTCACCCTTTCCTCATTCAATTCTTTTTAATTCTTCAACCCCTTCAGTGCTTACCGAGACTTCATAGCTAGAACCTTGTTGGGTTTATTCCAGTACTAGCTCAGTCTTAGTCTGCACTCTTCCCATATCTCATTTTTCTCCTTTTATCATCATACCTAAGGACTTCTACACTAACTAGTGGATTGTCCCTGGGTAGATCCCTCTGGTTCTGGCGGATCATGGGAACCAATACCTAACCTTATCATCCTTATATCACCGTACATAAAGTAAAGTTGGTCGGTCTATTTGGTATTGTTCATCTGCCATTGGATCCAATTGAAAACCATTTGAAAATCAATTCAGATACTTGTGATATATTATCAAAGCATTTTGTACCTGAATTGTTTTTGATATTTTTAGAACGAGAACTCCCCCTCAACATGTGCATCAAATATTTGAAAATGTTTTGCACACGGAGGAAAAAGAAAGAATTAACTTCTTTGATTAACATTTTCTAAAAGATATCAACATCACTTCCCACATCAAATCAAGTAGATATAGCATTTCCGGGAAGGATGAGGTTT
>BPTQ01000006.1:242709483-242719778 GCA_019973895.1 Chrysanthemum seticuspe
AAGAGACAGATATATGTGTCCGTTTGGTTAAGTAGTAATAACAAGGACCAATAATGTAATTTCACCAAACTTCAAGGACTGAAACTGAACTTTTCCAAACTTATCACAAGGACCAATTTTGACAAACTTTGATAGTGCAAGGACCCTATTTGCATTAAACCCCATTTTAAAACATCCAAGGACTACTTTTGCAATTTTCCAAAGTTTAGGGACCTTTCTTGCCAATTGACCAAAGAATCATTCAAGGATCATTTTTTTTACAACTTAGAATATTTCAGGGACCTTGAATGATAAAATTCCACATTTTGAATTCCAGGGACTAGATTTGACAACTTTTAAAACTTGGGGGACTAAAACTGCCAATTTTGCAAACTTGAATCATTTTTCATCTGATTTTGATATTTTTGCATTTAAAACACATAAAACACTGATTTGTGATATTTTGATCATTTTGATGTGTTTCTGAGTGTTTTCAGATGATTTTGCAGTTTAGATTATACAAAAATGATGAGTATTTAGACACTCATCAATCCCCCACACTGAGATATTGCTAGTCCCTAGCAATGATTTGAGAAAACTTAATGGATTTGAAAAACTCTTTACCAAAAGCCATCACTTTTGGAGTAGCCAAATGTTTCAGTTCAAGTAAGAACCATGGTACACTGATAACCATCTGATTTATTGGCAAATCATAAACCATATAACGGATTTGATGTGTCTTTACCAGAAGCCGTACCCTTCTGGACTAGCCAACTCTTAGATAAATTATCAGAATTATCTTTGGTGAGCTGAATACCAATTATGGATTTTCCACTGCCTTTACCACAAGCCATAACCTTGCGGGCTAGCCAACTCTTCGCTTTTTTGGATATGGTGAGTTGAGAACCATACAATTTTGGGCAAATTGCAAGCCATATAAACGGATTTGAGAAATCTTTACCAAGAGCCGTTTGCTCCTGGATTAGCCAATCCTTTTGTCTTACAGACATGGCGGACTGATAACCAAGATGAGTCAGTGTAGAACACTTACTCCAAAAAAAAATTTTGGCCAAAAACGGGGGAATTGGGTGGATAATACATGAAATTCGCGAGAATTCCCCCCACACTTAGAAATGAATATTGCCCTCAATATTCAAAGTACCGGCGGTTATGCCGAAACAAAGAACGTAAAAGGGAAATACTACGGCCATTATTTAGAAAGATTTTAGAACATGATTTTATATACAACAGTGTGGGGAAACTTCCCCACACTAGGGTGGTAGAAAGAGGTAAGAAGACAGAAATATGGGTGAAAACCCATATGGTGTGTGCTAAAGTTTTTGATTACCGAGTCACTAGCTTGACTCGATCCCCGCATTCATTGGTTCATGGGGAATGTTTGTAGATCCGGGACAACCACAGGGGGAATGTCCTCTCCAAAGTAATGCTTCACTCGATGACCATTCACTTTAAAATTAGGACCATCGGGTTGAGATAACTCAATGGTACCATAAGGATAAACCTTAGCGATAGTAAATGGACCAGACCAGCGGGACTTGAGCTTTCCCGAGAAAATCTTCAATCTTGAATTGAAAAGAAGGACTCGATCACCAACGTTGAAAACGCGGTTCTTGATTTTAGAGTCATGAATCTTCTTTGTCTTTTGCTTGTAGATCAAAGAGTTCTCGTAAGCTTGATCACGAAGTTCATTTAATTCATTCATTTGAACTTTTCTATGATCACCAGCTGTCTGTATATCAAAATTTGCATGCTTTAAGGCCCAGTATGCCTTGTGCTCTAACTCAATCGGCAGATGACATGCCTTTCCGTACACTAGCTTGTATGGAGTACACCCGATGGGTGTTTTGTAAGCTGTACGGAAGGCCCAGAGTGCGTCATCCAGCTTATCCGACCAGGATGCACGATTTTCGCCTACTGTCCTTTCAAGAATCCTTTTAAGACCACGGTTGGAAACTTCCACCTGCCCACTTGTTTGGGGGTGGTATGCAGTAGAGAGACGGTGGGTAACACCATACTTTTGCATGACTCTTTCAAATTGGTCATTACAAAAATGTGTACCACGATCACTGATTATCGCTCTCGGAGTTCCAAACCTGGAAAAAAGAGATTTCAAAAATTTCACAACAACTCGGGCATCATTAGTAGGTAAAGCTTTTGCTTCAACCCATTTTGACAGATAGTCAACAGCCACGAGTATGTACTTGTTACCACGAGACGAAGGGAATGGCCCCATAAAATCAATACCCCATATGTCAAATATCTCACAAACTTGAATGGCATTTTGTGGCATTTCATTTCTTTGAGATATATTTCCGTGACGTTGACAAGCGTCACAGGTTTTGACGAGATCATGGGCATCTTTATAGATTGTGGGCCAATAAAACCCGGAATCAAACACCTTTTTGGCGGTGTAGTTTGGACTATGATGGCCCCCGGTGGGTCCAGCATGGCAAGCTGTGAGAATGTCAATAGCTTCCTGTCCATAAACACACCGTCGGATGACTTGATCCGCACAGATTTTGAATAAGAAAGGGTCGTCCCAGAAATAATGTTTAACATCTTTGAAGAATTTGTTCTTCTGCTGGGTCGACATCCCTTTCACAATGAAGTTACCCGCATGGTAATTTGCGAAGTCAGCAAACCATGGGGTGGTAGAATTTCCACGAAAAGAAACCGCATTGAGTGTCTCGAGAGGAAATGTTTCATTTATTTCCTTTTTCTCGAAAACATCTTGGTGAGGGTTTTCTAATCTGGACAGATGATCAGCAGCTAGATTCTCAGCTCCTTTTTTATCACGTATAATGATATCAAATTCTTGGAGGAGGAGAATCCAACGAAGCAATCTCGGCTTTGCATCTTGTTTTGCAAAGAGATATTTAAGAGCCGAGTGATCCGTATACACCACGCATTTGGTCAAGATTAAGTACGGCTGAAACTTCTCAAATGCATACACCACGGCTAATAGCTCTTTTTCTGTGGTGGTGTAATGAGTTTGAGCTTCAGTCATAGTCTTACTTGCATAGTGAATAGGCTGAAAATGCTTGTTTCTTCGTTGCCCTAAGACTGCACCGATAGCAAAATCACTTGCATCGCACATGAGCTCAAAAGGCAAGTCCCAGTCGGGAGCAACGAGAATGGGTGCTTCAGTAAGCTTTTTCTTCAATGTTTCAAAAGCTATGATGCACTCGGGTGAGAAGATAAAAGGAGCATCCTTTTCAAGAAGATGGGTCATAGGCCGGGCGATTTTGGAAAAATCTTGTATGAATCTACGATAGAAACCGGCATGACCTAAAAAACTCCTAATACCTTTGACGGTAGTAGGATGAGGTAATTTAGCAATAACATCAACTTTTGCTCTATCTACCTCAATCCCGTTCTTTGAAATTTTATGGCCAAGGACTATGCCTTCTTTGACCATAAAGTGGCTCTTCTCCCAATTTAGACAAAGATTGGTGTCTTCACACCTTTTGAGCATTTTATCTAAATGGGAGAGACATGATTGAAAAGAATCCCCAATGACCGAGAAGTCATCCATAAACACCTCCATTGTTTCCCCGATCATGTCGTGGAAAATGGCCATCATACATCGTTGGAACGTGCCAGGAGCATTACATAAGCCAAAAGGCATACGTTTGTAGGCAAAAGTTCCGTATGGGCAGGTGAATGTAGTCTTCTCTTGATCCTGTGGATCAATGGGAATCTGAAAATAACCCGAGAAACCATCAAGGAAACAATAGTATTCATTCCCTGCTAATCTCTCAAGCATCTGGTCCATAAAGGGTAGAGGAAAATGGTCTTTACGGGTGGCGTCATTTAACTTACGATAGTCAATACACACACGCCATCCCGTAACCAATCGAGTTGGAATTAACTCGTTATCTTCATTTGTGACAACAGTTATGCCACCCTTTTTCGGAACACAATGAATTGGGCTAACCCAAGGACTGTCTGAGATAGGGTAAATCAATCCTGCATCAAGAAGTTTGATAACCTCCTGTTTGATAACATCATGGATTTTTGGATTCACTCGTCTCTGATGTTGAACTGCTGTTTAAAGTCATCCTCCATCAAGATTTTATGAGTACAGAACTCAGGGTTGATACCCTTAATGTCGGAGAGTTTCCAAGCAATTGCTTGCTTGTGTGACTTCAAGATTTTTATGAGAGCAGCTTTTTCATCTTTACTCAAATCTCGAGCAATAATGACAGGTAATTTATCATCACCTTCTAGAAATGCATACTCGAGATGAGGAGGTAAGTCCTTAAGCTCAACCTCAGGAAATTCTTCAGTTTTCTCAACTGACTTGACTTCCTTGTTATGAAGTTTGATGGGAGGGAGAGGAGGAGAAGTGTCCAGATTTAACAATTTCTCAAGAAGAATATCTCCCTCCGGATTAATCTTATTTTGATTAATCTCATCTGGAATTGAATCACTAGGGTGAGGGGTTGATGATGGATCATCATTGAGCAACTTCTCAATAAGAAGTATATCCCCCTCAATATCAATTGGAGCGTGATCAATTTCCCAAGGAACAGAATCACTAGCCAAGTATGCTTCAATCTCATCTAAGATGAAGTCGCTTCCCTCAAACGGAGTGAGAGAAGGAGTAGAATTGGCTATGATAGGTTGAGAAGATGTGGTGGAATCCCCACTCACAGAATTATGAGAATAACCAAGAACTTCTTGAGAGTACTCTTCAGAAGCAACATCTATGATATCTATTCGGTTAACCGATTCAGAATCATAATTTGCGGAGTACCTCGAAGTTTGATCAAGGTTGAAGGTGACAGCTTCATTACCAACACGCAATGTGATTTCCTGCTCAAATACATCAATGAGAGCACGGCCCGTTCTCAGGAATCCTCGACCAACAATGAGAGGAACCCGATGATCGGCATCAAAATCAACAACCACGAAGTCAGCTGGAAAATGGAACTTTCCTACTTTCACAAATACGTCCTCGGCAATGCCAAGAGGACGGGATATGGAACGATCTGCAAGCTCGAGAGTCATGCATGTAGGAGTGAGTTCCGGAAAAGAAAGTTTCTTCCACACTGAATAAGGCATAAGGTTTATGCTTGCACCAAGATCTGCTAGGGCAAAGCATTCAACCATTCCTGGGAATACACAAGGTAGGAGAAATTTCCCAGGATCTCCAAGTTTTTCTGGAAGCTTCTTCAGAATAACTGCTGAGCAGTTCTCGTTCAGTGGAGTTTTTGCCATTTCAAACAGTTTTTCCTTATTGCTTAACATGTGTTTGAGAGTTGATGCAAACTTGGGCATCAACATGATAGCATCCGCAAAGCTTATGTCAAAGTGTAATTCTTGGAAAATTTGGAAAAATTTGTCCATTTGATGACTGGCTTTTTCGCGGAGCTTTTGCTCATTCAAACGTGATGGGTAAGGAATAGAAGATTTGGATTTCTGATTCTCAACAGGAGCTACAGGAGGTTCAAAAATAACTCCTTGATTTGACTTGGGTTTCTGGACCATTTGAGGTTGGACTACCGAAGGTAGGACGTGTGCGGTACTTCGTGGGCTAGAATAATGCACCTTGTCCGTAGTTTCCTTGGTAACTTGACTCATTGCCACAGGTGGAGGAGGCATTGGAGTCGTAGGTCCATTGTGTGTCGGAGGTTCACTTTCCACTACCTTTGGAAGAGAAGAAGAAGAAGAGGTAGTAGGAACAGCAGGTCCATCATATGAAACACCACTTCTGGTTGTGATCGCCTTTGCATCGCCCCTCGGGTTAGCGATCGTGTTGCTCGGAAGTTTTCCTGAGCCCGAGGGTTGATCATTTAAAGACTTCTTAAGATCAGCAATCTGACTGACCAACAACCTGTTCATTTCATCTTGGGATTTCATGAACTGCTTCAGTAACTCATCAGATGATGGTACTGGAGGAGCAATGACGGGAGGAGCTGGAGGGATAATTTGAGGCCGTATGTTTTGATTATAGCCAAAATTCCCTTGATTAGGATTCATATTCCCATGAAATTGATTCCCTAGATTGAAATTGTTTTGATGAAGGTTCCCTTGATGTTGGAAACCTTGATTGGGTCCAGGATAGAAATTACCTTGGTTTTGATAACCTTGGTTCATTCTAGGTTGGTTCTGATTCCGGTTTTGCATGTTGTGATTCTGATTAAAACCGGGTGGTGCCTGATTAGTGTTAGCACGGTAGTGTGGTTCATTTTGAGGACGGTATTGATTACCTCCTTGCTGTGAACTACCGGCTAGAGCATTGGCTTCAAAAGGACTACCATCGGTGGCAGTACAATTGTAGTAAGCATGAGGACCACCACAAGTAACACAACTCTCGACTTTCTTCACTTCAGCATGTGTTGGTGTCTGAGTGAAGGTCACTTTCTTCTGGTTAGCAAGAACCAAAGCCTGAACAATGTCTGTGAGTTTGTCAATCTTAGCATCGGTGCTAGATGTACTCACGGGGGAAGAAGAAGAAGAAGGTCCAGCATGAGACTGATATGTCTTTGCTCGGAAAGGACGGACCTGAGATTTTTTCTCAATGATTTGCAAGGCCTCTTTTGTGGTCTTGCTCAGGAAATTACCTCCCGCGGAGGCATTCAAAGAGTCTTGATTAGTCTGATTGAGACCATTGTAGAAAGTATCCATTTGCATTAACTCGGTAAAACCATGATGCGGACACTTGCGAAGCAACTCTTTGTAACGATCCCATGCCTCCCCGAATGATTCATCAAATCTCTGAGAAAATTTCATTATCTCATTCTTAAGACTTGTGGTTCGGGATGGAGGATAGAACTCGTTAACGAACTTGGTGACTAGATCTTCCCATGTCTCAATAGAACGAGGGGGTTGTTTCTCAAGCCAATTCCGGGCTTGTCCCTCTAGAGAAAATGGGAACAGAAGAAGCTTGATAGCTTCATGTGGGACATTCTTGTACTTGATGGTAGATGCAATCTTGTTAAACCATCGAATGTGTGCATGAGGATCATCCCGCTCAAAACCATAGAATTGGCTTTGGGTTACTAGATTAAGCAACCCGGTTTTGAGCTCGAAAGTGTCAGCCACGATGGCTGGGACAACAATGGCATCTCCGTAACCCTCGATGGGTGCTTGGAGAAGCTCATTCATGGGTTTGTCTTCTGCCATTTCGACAGGAGGTGGTGGTGGTAGACGTTCCTCAGTCACGGCTGAAGGAGCTGAACGTCCTCTACGTCTACGAGGAATCTTTCCAAGTTCAGAAAGTGGACTTGTAGAACTGGAAGAAACGAGTGCGCATGCACTAAGTATAAAAATCAATTTTCAAAACAAATGAGGCAAAACGACAAGTGAACTTAACCAATAATCACAAATGAAATGGCTTCTTTGAAAAAGGTACACCAAATCACAAGTGACACAAAGGCAAGTTTTAAATCTGATGTTCGGGAACTTATTATGGTCGCACCCCCAGTTAGGTAGTGCACTGCCTTGATTTGCGGTGGTTGATTTTTATGTATATATTAAGTACCACTAAAAGACGTAGGTTATGATTTGTGCTGATGGGTTTTAAAAACTTTTGGACAATATTTTTGGTATCGTCTCGTTTAACCAAATCGTATTGTCTTTAAGAATCACATTAAAGACAATACAAGATAGAAAACGTTACGATTGTTTTGTTGTTTATATATTTTTTTTGGTGTTTTTAACACTTTAGGAAAAGTGCTAATGAACTTTTTGATTTTCTTATAACTTTACAAAAAACTTTTTACAAATGATGGGTTATGTGCAAGAATGGGTCTGAAAATGGCTAAACACACGCTAAAGCCTCCCCGGCAGCGGCGCCAAAATTTTGATCTGTGCTAAACCGTCAAGTCTAATCACACAAGCTAGCCACTTGTGAATGGCTAACCGTAATAGACTTAAAACTGCTTAAAACACAAATACAATGAAGTCCTGGAGAATAGAATGAATTCCCGGGTCGTTTAGTCCCACGGAGACTCAATGGTGTGTCAAAACAAACTCAGATGATGGAGTGATCACTAAGGATAGTGATCTGTAAAGGTTTTGATTAGAAATATTACACTACTGATTGATTGGAATGGAATAGAATACAGAATTGGAAAGCACAACAATCAGATAAAAGAAACGTAAAACTTACGTTTAAAAACTACGTACACGTACAAAATAAAAAGTAAAATCTAAGAAATAAAAGACATAAAAATATGAAAATAACATTTTTGGAATCCTAAAAATAAAAGAAAATTATTAGAAAAAGAAAATTATTTTTAACACTATTTAATTAATTATTATTAATTAAAAACTATTTTAACTATTTAATAAATACTCTAAAATAGAAGAAAATACAAAATAAGGCTAGAAAAATAAAATTATGATTCAGAAAAATCTAAAATATTATAAAACTAATTTTAAAATTAAAAATATATTTTTCACACTTTTTATCTAATTATTACTAATTAATTATTATTTAAAATACACTTAAATTCTAGAAAATATAAAATAAACTTGGAAAAATAAAATTTTAACTTTGAAAAATCTAAAATATGATAAAACTAATTTTAAAACTGAAAAGATATTTTTTATGCTTTTTAATTATTTATTACTAATTAATTACTATTTTTAACTAATTAAAATTTTAATAAATGCTAAAAAGATTAGGAAAATTATGAAACTTTTTCTAAAAATACTATATTATGACAGAAAACTAAAAAAAAATAGAAAAACAAGATTTGCTTATTAATAAGCTAAAAAGAAAAATCAAAAAGCTAAAACCTATTAAATAAATGCTATCACTGATTTTTAATTGATCTTTTTCTGGATTTTCTTTTTGAAAACTACTTTACTACTGATATTATGAAACTTTAATGAACACAAAAATTTCACAAACTACAAATAAGCAGTTTGACAAGCTTAATATCCCAACAGTGATGATAAAGAGCTTATTTTGATGGAATAAGCTCAAACAAGCTCAACAGCTGAAACAAAAGCTCAAATAAGATGCAAACAAGCTATATGAATAGAAATGAAGCTAAGATATACAAAGAAGCACACTGAAAAGCTATGAATAAGCTAATAAGCACTTGGCTTAAACACAGAAATAGGACAAGACAAAAGGCACTTGCAGCCCTAGCAAACAAGCTTCAAAATTAAAACTTAAGCTTGAGACTTCAAGATGACCAGGTTGGCTTTCCAAAGAAACAAATATCACAAGATTTTACCCACTAATAAGCTCTGTGCAAGCTTTTCAAAATGGACCTATTCACTGTGCACAGGGCAGTTTTGCAGACAAGGTACCCAAAAGAAGCAATAAAATAAGCACTTAAAAAGCTGATGAACAAAGAGCTAGCATTTTTCTAATTTTATTAAGCAACTAAACTTTAATAATCCAAAAGCTTATAAGCTGAATCCTACTAATAAGCACACAGTAAAAAGATCTATTTTATTCAAAAACGACCCAAATGAAAATTTGACTTTTGACTTAAAATAAAAGTTTGACTTATATGAACTTTAATCTGATTCTAAACACTGATTATGATGTTATAAAGTGAACTAAGACTGATTTGAGTACTTTTAACAACTTGCTAACACAAAATCATGATCCTTGATCTTAAAATTCTAACAGTGACTGCACAATATGTGATTAAAAGAATTTTTGACTTTTTGCTTATGAGCACTGGTTTTTGTGACTAAGATTAGTTATTTAGACCAAGGTAAACAGATTTCCAACAAGTCCAATGACCAGAGAACCTTCAAACATAAAAAACCAAACACCACTTATAATGACTGTTTTGAAGTTTTACAAAGCAAATCTCAAATTTAGACCATGAACTTAATTTCAGACCTTGTATTATTATTAAATAAGACTAAATAAGCTTAAACCAATAGTGATAACAACATAAAACTAAGACTTGATGATAATGCAACTTTAACTGTTAAAACTAAATTTTTGTAAACTACAAATTAAAAAGAACAAGTGACTGATATTAGTGATTAATTTCACTTAACTATAGCTAATGAACATAAAGAAACAGACATTTAAGCTAATGAACATTTGCACAGTAAAATACCAAAATGGATCAAATTGCTTACAAATGGCTATCCAACTGAAATCTGAGAACCAAAGGCCAAGACCACTCCTATAGGCTTACCACTAAGCCACTAATCCCAAGGCCATCCAAGATTCACCCTGCTCCAGCTATGATCACCATCTCCATATGATTTTTGATTTTTAAACTAATTAATTTGTATTTTTGGTGATTTTTACTTTTTGTTACTAAACTGACTTTTAAAGTTTCTAAAAGCTTGGATAAGCTTTA
>BPTQ01000006.1:242726779-242848663 GCA_019973895.1 Chrysanthemum seticuspe
CTGAATCGAGTGCCTCATAAAAGAACCATCGCTGAACGAAGTGTAAAAAAATCGCTGAATGTCACAACCTCGATCGCTCAATCTAGATCGCTCAATTTCATGTTCATCACCTGAGAGGTGATGCTCATCGCTGAACCACCATCGCTGAACCAGACATCGCTCAACGAGAAATCGCTGAACGTAACAATCGCTGAACACATCGCTTAACGACGGCTTTAAAACGATCGCTGAACTCACAATCGCTCAATGATGAATCGCTGAATGTAGACCGATCGCTGAACCTTGAGATCGCTGAACCGTACCATCGTTTAATTAACAACCGCTGAACCACATCATAGAAGATCGCTGAACCCTAATCACGATAAATCAACCATCGCTCAACTAAGATTAAGAGATCTCTGAACCCCTCATTAAGTATTATTGTGTTACAGTCAGTAGTGGCTTTCAGATAGGCATTCTGTTTCACAATTCTGTGCTATGTCATAGAGAGCAAGTACTTTGGTGATTAAAGGATCCATGATGACTGACATTGTGTTATTATGAATTACTCCCCAAGTCTCTAGAGAATTAGAATCAACTCGCTACCAACTAAATAGCACTAATCCCAAGTCGCTAGAAGATACTACACCAAGTCGCCAACAATTAATTTGCTACCATGCCAAGTCGCTAGAGTTCCAAGTCGCTAGCCAGATGTAAGTCGCTAAGTAGTAACTCGCTAACACTCAAGTCGCTAGCAAAATTTCGGCAGCAATTCGCTACACAAGTCGCTAACAATGCAAGTCGCTAAAGAGCAACTCGCTACAGACCAAGTCGCTACCACCAAGTCGCTACTCGTAGTGGAGAGTCCACTACTTGTACTTTAACTCGCTAGATCTAACTCGCTAGCTCCAACACTGTAAGTCGCTAAAAAAATGTGAAGCAAGTCGCTACCAAGAAAATACTCCGTGAGCTAAGTCGCTAGCTTGAAAAACCATATAAACATCACTTTTCAATCCAAAAACAACCCAACCAAGATGATTCAAGCTTACCAAATGAAAACCTAAACACTTGTGATGATTCTAAACATAAAAGTACCAACAAAATTCAAACTTTAACACAAGAAATCAACCAAATGATGCAAAAACCACTAAACTTTTTCAAACTCAAAAACCACCTAAAAACCACTATAAATCCAAAGATGTGCTAGATATGATCTAACCATGGCTCTTGATACCAATTGTAAGATATTGGATTTCACATACACATCATAACATTAACACAATGAGCACATAGATGGTTTTAGAGAGAGAAAGAGTGGGACATTCTAGTGAGAGAAACTTGTGGAATATTAGATTACCAAAGAACATCCAACCCTCTACCTTGCAAGGTAGAGGGTATTTATAGGTTACAAACTAAACGACCTCCTGACGGCCTGTGGATCAGGGATACAGTGGGTAAAGACCCGTCCTTCCTCCACGGTGTTGCACTAAACTATATTATGCTACTGACTAACTTACAAAACAACATAAATGAGTAACTAACGATTAGTCTACGAGCTAACTTATGCTAGATGATAGTTGGGGTGACCGACTCTTCAATGCTGGAATATTCTAATTCCTAACAGAATGGCTAACCGTAATAGACTTAAAACTGCTTAAAACACAAATACAATGAAGATCAGGAGAATACAATGAATTCCCGGGTCGTTAAGTCCCACGGAGACTCAATGGTGTGTTAAAACAAACTCAGATGATAGAGTGATCACTAAGGATAGTGATCTGTAAAGGTTTTGATTAAGAAATTACACTACTGATTGATTGGAATGGAATGGAATACAGAATAGAAAAGCACAACAATCAGATGAAAGAAACGTAAACGTAAATTTTAAAAACTACGTATACGTATAAAATAAAAAAAATGAAATCTAAGAAATAAAAGACCTAAAAATATAAAAATGACATTTTTGGAATCCTAAAAATAAAAGAAAATTATTGGAAAAAGAAAATTATTTTTACAACTAATTATTTAATTATTATTAATTAAAAACTATTTTAACTATTTAATAAATACTCTAAAATAGAAGAAAATACAAAATAAGGCTAGAAAAATAAAATTATGATTGATAAAAATCTAAAATATTATAAAACTAATTTTAAAATTAAAAATATATTTTTCACACTTTTTATCTAATTATTACTAATTAATTATTATTTAAAATACACTTAAATTCTAGAAAATATAAAATAAACCTGGAAAAATAAAATTTTAACTTGGAAAAATCTAAAATATGATAAAACTAATTTTAAAACAGAAAAGATATTTTTTATACTTTTTAATTATTTATTACTAATTAATTACTATTTTTAACTATTTAAAATTATAATAAATACTAAAAAGATAGAGAAAAATATGAAACTTTTTCTAAAAATACTATATGATGACAGAAAACTAAGAAAAATAGAAAAACAAGATTTGCTTATTAATAAGCTAAAAAGAAAAATCAAAAAGCTAAAACCTATTAAATAAATGCTATCACTGATTTTAAATTGGTCTTTTTCTGGATTTTCTTTTTGAAAACTACTTTACTACTGATATTATGAAACTTTAACAAAGACAAAAATTTTACAAAACACAAATAAGCAGTTTTACAAGCTTATAAGTCCAACAGTGGCTTAATGAGCTTATTTTGGAGAAATAAGCTCAAACAAGGTCACAAGCTGAAACAAAAGATTGAATAAGATACAATAAGCTAAAAACTACTCAAATGAAGCTAAAAGATCAAAAGAAGCACACTGAAAAGCCAAGGACAAACAAATAAGCACTTATGATTAAAACAGAAATGGGACAAGCTTTAAGCTACTTGCAGCCCTAGCCAACAAGCTTCAAAATGAAAACTTAAGCTTGAGACTTCAAGATGACCAGGTTGGCTTTCCAAAGAAACAAAGTTCACAAGATTTGAACAACAAATGAGCTCTATGCAAGCTTATGATTGAGCTTATGTAACTGGTGCACATGGCACTCTTTCAGAACAGGTACCACAAATAAGCCAATTAAACAGCACTTAATAAGCTAGACAGAAGAGATCTAGTATTTTTATATTTTTGTTTAGCAACCAAACTTTAATACCCTAAGAGCTTTTAAGCTAAAACTTAGTATTAAGCACACAGTAAAAATATCTATTTTATTCAAAATCGACCCAAATGAAAATTTGACTTTTGACTTAAACTAAAAGTTTGACTTAGATGAACTTTAACCTGATTTAAATCACTGAATATGTTGTTTTGAGGTGATATAAGACTGATTTGATCAACACTAACAACTTTCTAACACAAAATCATGATCCTAACTAATTAAAATCCAACAGTGACTGCACAATAAGTGATTAAAAGAATTGTTGACTTTTTGCTTATGAGCACTGGTTTTTGTGACTAAGATCAGTTATTAGAGCCAAGTTAAACAATCTGCAAACAAGCCAAAGACCAGAGATCTTTCAAACACCAAAATCCAAACACCACTTATATTGACTGTTTTGAAGTTTTACAAAGCAAATCACAAATTTATACCATGAAACTGACTCAAACCCTTATGATATCATTATATGAGACTAAATAAGCATGAACCAACAGGACTAACAACATAAAACACAAGAATTATGACTATACTGATTTAACTGCCCAAATGAGATTTTTACAAAATACAAATTTAAAAGAATAACCTACTGATTTTAAAACTTAGATACACTTAATTATAACTAGTGATCACTAAGAAACAGAAATTACAACTACTAGACTATTAAAACAGAAAAGTGCAAAAATGAACAAAAAGCTTACAAATGCTATCCAACTGAAAACTGAGATCAAGGACCAATGAACACCCCTATTAGCTTACCACTAAGCTTCTAACCCAAGGCCATCCATGATTTACCCTGCTCCAGCTGTATACACCATTTCCAACTGATTTTTGAATTTTAAACTATTTAATTTGTATTTTTGGTGATTTTTGACTTTTGCTTCTAAACTGAAATTTAGGATATCTAATAGCTTTTAAAAGCTATCTAGGAGCTTACATGATCTAATTCAGTCCAAAATAACAAATACAAACAACATAATAATCATATGAGATTTTAACTTGAAATTTCACAAACTTGATAATGAAGTTTAAAACTGAAATTGATGGTTACAAAAGTTTAATAATACACTGAATACTTGAAATAAAGAGCTTAAAAGCTAAATCATACACTAAAAATGGAAAGTTAGCTAAAACGACATAGAAATTTAAAAGATTACACTAGATGATTGATACATTGCATCTTTCTCCCTTTATAATGACTTTTAGCACTCCTTGATGTCCTCTGAATCTTTCCCACCAAATCTGAGCCATTGGATTGCACAAAATCATCAAAACCGTCCATTTTGCTTTTTGGCGCCAAATATTTCAAGGCAGGTTTGAGCTTTAAATGGAGTTGGTTTCAATCAATTAAGAGTTTTGGTGTTTAGAGGAGGTGGAGGGGACAAAGTATGGAGAGGGGGGGTGAAAAAGTCCTGGAAAACTGCTCTGGTTTTGGTGTTTCAGCTGGGGAGAGGGATGTCTACAGTGTTGGCGGTTTTTCACTTGGTTTGACTTTCGTTGACCGATGGATTAATAATACGGGGGTCAAGCTCAAGGGTCATGGGGTTCAAAATGTGTTATGACCTGGCTCAAGGGTCAAGGGTGGGGGTCAAGTGGAGTTGGGCTTGGATATGGATTGGGCTTGATATTTAAAAGGGGTCCGGTTTGGTTTAACTATGATAATAAGGACCAAAAATGTAATTTCATCAAACTTCAAGGACTTAAAATGCCATTTTTCCAAACTTATCACAAGGACCAAACATGACAAACATTGATAGTGCAAGGACCCTTTTTGCATTAAATCCCATTTTAAAAGGTCCAAGGACTAATTTTGCAATTTTCCAAAGTTTAGGGACCTTTCTTGCCAATTGACCAAAGAATCATTCAAGGATCATTTTTGATAACTTAGAATACTTCAGGGACCTTGAATGACAAAACTTCACATTTTTGAATTCCAGGGACTAGATTTGACAACTTTTAAAACTTGGAGGACTAAAACTGCCAATTTTGCAAACTTGAATCATTTTTCATCTGATTTTGATATTTTTGCATTTAAAACACATAAAACACTGATTTGTGATATTTTGATCATTTTGATGTGTTTCTGAGTGTTTTCAGATGATTTTGCAGTTTAGATTATACAAAAATGATGAGTATTTAGACACTCATCTAAGAACAAGGCTCGATTAGTTGCTAAAGGATACCGTCAAGAGGAGGGTATTGACTTTGAAGAATCTTTTGCTCCTGTTGCTCGAATAGAGGCAATCAGAATCTTTTTGGCTAATGCTGCTAGTAAGAACAGGGTAGTCTATCAGATGGATGTAAAGACGGCATTTCTGAACGGAGATCTTAAAGAAGTCGTCTACGTCAGCCAACCTGAAGGATTTGTGAATCAAGAGCATCCCACTCACGTTTATCGTTTGAAGAAGGCTCTTTATGGTTTGAAGCAAGCTCCAAGGGCATGGTATGATACACTGTCAAAGTTTCTTCTGTCTACCGGATTTAGCAAAGGAGCAGTTGATCCAACATTGTTCACCAGGAAGTCAGGCAAACATTTAATTCATGTTCAAATTTATGTTGATGATATCATCTTTGCCTCGACTGACCCCAATGAGTGTGACCGTTTTTCAAATGAAATGAGTTCAAAATTTCAAATGTCAATGATGGGACAAATGTCATTTTTCTTGGGATTACAAATTTCACAAAGTCCCGGAGGCATTTTAATAAATCAATCTAAATATGCAATTGAGATCTTAAAGAAATTTGGATTTGATTCAAGTGACCCTGTTGACACTCCCATGATTGATCGAACCAAACTAGATGAGGACCACTCAGGGATCATGATTGACCAAACGAAATATCGTAGTATGATTGGATCCCTGATGTACCTCACTGCTAGTAGACCAGACATCTTGTTCGCTGTTTGCATGTGTGCTAGATTCCAGGCTAAGCCTACTAAAAAGCACCTTGAAGCGGTTAAACGGGTCTTTCGGTATCTCCAATGAACCATCAATATGGGTCTTTGGTACCCGAAGGACACCGGTATGTCACTAACAGCCTATGCAGATGCTGATCATGCAGGGTGTCAAGATACTCGTCGAAGTACATCTGGAGGTGCTCAGTTTTTGGGTGATAAGCTTGTGAGCTGGTCTTCAAAGAAGCAAATGAGTACTTCTATTTCCTCTACAGAGGCTGAATACATAGCCATGTCATCTTGTTGTGCTCAAATCTTATGGATGAGATCTCAATTATCTGACTATGGCTTTGAATTCAACAAAATCCCTCTGTACTGTGATAATAAAAGTGCTATTGCTCTCTCATGCAACAACGTTCAACACTCAAGAGCAAAGCATATCGACATTCGGCATCATTTCATCAGGGAACAAGTGGAAAAAGGTGTGGTGGAACTCTATTTTGTGAGGTCTGAATACCAGTTAGCAGACATCTTCACCAAAGCTCTTCCAAGAGAACGTTTTGAGTTTATTCTTCCACGACTTGGCTTGAAAAGCCTTCAACCAGAAACACTCTAACGTCTTCAGGAGGAAGACGAGGAGTAAAAGGTTTCCTTCATCTATCTCTTGTATATATCTATTCGAAAAACAAAATACAAAATTATAAAACCCTCAAAAATCAAATAGAAAAATATAAAACTTTAAAAATCCATAAAAATCTGAAAATTTCGAAAAATCTTCAAAAAATATTGTCAATTTGTCATGTTTTTCTCTGTTCGATAAATATCTACGGTCTTTGTGCTGTCATTCAAAGAATGACACGGGACTTTAGATATTGTTCGAATTTTCTTAAACGAATATATATATATTTTTGAGAGAAAGAGAAACAATGGTTTATTGTCATTTCAGGCAGTAACCCGCTTTTCAAAGAAAGATCAGAGCCATACTTTATCAATGTTTTCAAAATTCCGTGCTCTGATTCTATAAACATTTATCTGCTGAAAACTAATTGCTTTGAAAAAGACCTCAGTCTCTATTTTTGATAATCATCTGGACTTATTTGTCAATACATCAATCTCTCAATCAACAACCTATGTCATTGATTGAGGGGGAGAATGATTTCAATTAAATTAAAAAGTTGTTTGGCATTAAATTGTTTTCAAAAGATATACATGCATGTTTTATCAATGGAGTTTAAAGTCTTAAAATCCGATCCTTATCAGTTAAAACGCTTTCATAATCAAGTCACAATTCTCCTTAAAAGCTTTCAAAATCAATTTAAATCTATAAGAGATCACAAGTCTCAAATGATTTGATAATTGTGATCGGGGGAGAATGTGTGATTTAAATTGGATTTAAACTGATAATTCGGTAAATGGTTTTATAAGGATGTACATGCTATCCTTCCCACATGTGACAAACGATTTCAAATTTTCCATGCACATGTTGAGGGGGAGCATCTATCTTAAACCTATGATTTGAAACGTGATCACTTATCTCAATGTGCAGGTTCCTTCTAGTATGTGCAAAACTCTTTTCAAACCTAGAAGCACATATTGAGGGGGAGCAAAATCATAAAAACCTCATCCTTCCCCAAAATGCTTTATCTACTTGATTCGATTAGGGAAGTGATGTTGATATCTTTTAGAAAATGGTAATCAAAGAAGTTAATTCTTCCTCTTGCCTCCGTGTGCAAAACGATTTCAAACATTTGATGCACATGTTGAGGGGGAGCACTTGTTCTAAAAATATTAAAAACAATTCAGGTACAAAATGTTTTGATACTATATCACAAGTATCTGGATTGATTTTCAAATGGTTTTCAATTGGTTCAAATGGCAGATGAACAATACCAAATAGACCGACCAACTTTACTTTATGTACGGTGATATAAGGATGATAAGTTTAGGTATTTGTTCCCATGATCCGCCAGAACCGGAGGGATCTACCCAGGGACTATCCACTAGTAAGTGCAGAGTTCTTAGGTATGATGATAAAAGGAGAAAAATGAGATATGGGAAGAGTGCGGACTGAGACTGAGCTAGTACTGGAATAAACCCAACAAGGTTCAAGCTATGAAGTATCGGTAAGCACTGAAGGGGTTGAAGAATTAAAAGGAATTGAATGAGAAAAGGGTGAAAAAAAATAGCCCTCCATATATTCAACTTTAGGGCAGGAACCGGGTTCAATTCATATACTACTGATGGTAACATCGGTATTGAAGACAAGACGTCATGGACCCAGTGACGCACTGCACTTCAACTTTCCAAACCACTCAAGTTTCTCTTAAAAGGACTTGTTTCATTCTCACGGGGAACCGACATTATCTATCGACTTTCTCTTAGAGATTGTTGATATTGAAGAAGGAGACCCTCTCCCTAGTCTCCGGCACAGGATCCAAATATGCACATATTGAGTCTAGAGCCACGAGATCATCTATAAATCTCATTAGGACACTTTCAATGAAGACTCTCTGTTTCACACAATGTGGAAAGAGAGATTATATCTTGAGTCCTACGCATTATCCTTGTGGTATTGCCAGAACATCTGAGTGATATGCTAACATATTCACAATGAAGATGGAAAGCCTTCTGGAGCCAACATCAAACAAGCTCTTGGTGGGTGGCATGTGAGATCTAATCAATAGATCAACCATGTGACAACTGAACAGAAACTATGGGAAGATTCAATCTTTTGAATCAATCCTGGTTCAGGTTATGGATTGACGGATACCTTTGAAAAACCGGTCGTTGTGCTTAAAAACTCTTTTCATTAGCAAATCGACCGTTTACGGATATTTCAAATCAAAAGGTGTTTTATGATTGATAATTGATTTTCATTAAAACCTTCGTTGTATTGCAAAACCAATTTCTATTGAGCAATACACGATTGTTTTTCAAATATCATTTCATCAATCAGTGAATTTCCATTCGCTGGTTCACTCACTCCGTGTTGTCTTCTTTGAGAACGTTCCGGTTTGAGAACAGCTAGAGCAGCTGCGAAACCCTGTCAAGGAAATTCTTCTGAATCTTACCTGATCACAGGCAGTACTTGTACTGATCAACGGGGAACCGTGGGCCGTGTACCTCAATTCAACGAAAGTGATCAAAGACACTTTTCGTGCGCTTTATTGCTAACTGTTTCATGCAGGTACACCCGACGTTTGCAGCTGATCAGAATGAAGCGGTCAATCCATAGCCGCATGCTCACTTAACACATTCATCTAAAAAAAAAAGAAATCATGATTAGTGCATCAATGACTCTGATATTTTCACTCCATGCTTCTGCTATGCTGCTGCCAATATCATGAATCAACGAAAGCTTCCGTTACTCTGATGAGAAGATATCATGATCCAGAATGTGAGCATGTCGGTCCGAAAGTCACAACATCACATAATACCAACACCACAATGGATGTCTCAGAGATTTTTATTAGCTAATGATCTCAAAAGCTGGCTCAAATTTATTATCACGTGGATCAGTAAAAGACCTCCACTTGGATTAACCAAACATGCAATGAGTGGAATCAATGACTACGAGCTTCGGAGCAAAGTACTACATCAAGAATACAAGAACAATTGTTAATGTAATATTTGTTTGTATTCAATGTAATTTTAGTATATGTTTGAGGTGACCTCCCTTAGGGGGAGATTGTTAGGAATTAGAAATTCCAGGTATTAAAGAGTCGGTCACCTCAAGTATATGTAATCGTTAGAATGCTCGTAGTCGTAGTTCTTTTAAGTTAAGTAACACCGTGGAGGACGGACAGGTATTTACCCACTGTATGCCTGATCCACAGCCCGTTGTGTGGCGTTTTATTGTAAGACTATAAATACTCTCTACCTTCCAAGGTAGAGAGTTAGAGCTCATAATAAGAATTTTCTTTCTCTCACTAAAGTTCCCTAAACCTCTAACTTTCTCTCTCTAGAATCATCTTATACGCCTACTTTGTGTTTGGTTTGATGTGTATGTGAAATCCAATATCCTACATACATTTTAAAACCTTATCACCATGTCATCATGATCATCTTTTAGGATTTTTTTCCTGCAATTTTAAATTCTTGGATTCAAGCTCATTGACACGAACCTGGGCAGTTTTGAATGCAAGATACAAATCATGAAAGTGAGAAACAGTTAAAGCAGACTCAATGGTAGTATAATACATATCTAGGGTGTGATTCTTTTCTTACTTGTTTTATCAAAATCACTTGTTTAAAGAATGGAATAACCTCAGTAAGATAACATTATTTTGTTTTCTCAAAACCTCTTTCCTCTTCAGTAATACCCATTGGTGTGATTCTTTTCTTACATGTTTTATCAAAATCAACAAATAATTGGTAGATTACGTATAGGCTAATTAAAGTTTTAAACTGTGTAGGAAGAGTTCTAGGCACTAAATGCATCGGTGTATTGAGAGGATGCACTGTAGCCGCAGGTAATTTCCTAAGGGAAGGATTATTTTCAACAAGTTCTTCGGCCTTTTTCTTATCCATGTCTAACTTCCAAAACACTTGTTCAGGGGTGAATTGATTTTGAGGTTTGAAAGTGGCTAAGAAGTTTTCCTTTGAATAGTTGGGAGTTTTGAAGTTGAATCCTTTCTTCACCCTTTCAGGGTCATTCATTTTCTTATCCATTTTCTCTCTAGATATATTTTCTAACTCTATATCCTCTTTTGTTACTTGTACACAAGTTGGCTTTTGTTTAGGCTTAAGAATCTCACTACCATCATAAATCACATCTTGGGCCTTTTTAGCTTTCTTAAGATACACAGGATTTGGGTCTTCTACAAGTTTTTCACTGTGTTTATCACTCAATATTCTATGATTTGTTACCAAGTGAGCAGTTTGTATGGTGTTGCCTTTTATGTACAGCTTGTTTTCAAGTTTATTCTTTAACGTTTTAAGGTTGGAAAAATCATTTAGGAGTTTAGTTTCCTATTCTTTGAATTCCTGTTTAAGCGTTTTACATTTTCTTGTGTTTCTTGTTTTTGCTTAACAGTTTGTTTAAGTTTCTCTTGTAAGGAATTTAACTTATGTTTTAACTTTTCTTCCCTTAAATTATATTTTGTAATCAGTGTACACATTTGACTATACATTTCCTGTTCAAATTTAGCCCGATGTTCATAAATGGCCACTTGATCCTTATATATGTTAAGCCTAGTGGTCAGGGAGTCATCAGGGATATAGGCAGAGTACTCATGCAACAAATATTCATCATTTAGAGTAGAAGATGCACAAAGAGGTAGAACAGAAGCTTCCATGTAGCTTTCCTATGCACTAACTTGCACAGGTTGTGGCTGGTGCACCTCTCTCTTGGGTATAGCAGAAGATTCCATGCAACTTTCCTTTGAATTATCTTGCACAGGTTGTGGATGGTGCACCTCTCTTTCTTGTGAATTTGATCACAAAGATTCTATATTAGCATTATCTAACTCTAACACGTTAATTTGTTGTACATTATTGGGTATCTTGTGTTCATCAATCACGTCGTACAATTTGGGTATCTCAGATACAACTGAATCCGAAGTGTTAGGCATGATGTTAACGTGCACGGTATTTTACAAATCTATGATTTAAACCGAGAAATATAATCTTTCGCGGGATTTTACAATATCAAGAAGAAACCGTGAGACAATGACCAATTTAACGTGTTAAGATAACTGATGGATCAGAAAAATGATAAAAAGATTGTATGTTGGGAGTGACGATTGTTTGAAGGATTAGCTGATATGTTGTTTTGTTGTGATTTGGTTTGGTTGATGCACATTGCAATAGTGAAAATTTGGTCTAAAAAGTTAAAACCTCAATAACTTATGTTCGGAGCAGTTTTAGGCCTTGAAGGTTGACCTAAATGGACTTTAATCTATTTGATGTGTCTTTCTCCTCGTTCTCATGGTCGTTTTGATGGGTAGAACGCTGAAAATGGAGTTACAGTTCAAAAGTTATGGCCGTTTAAAGTTTTGATGTAAAAAGTCAACTTTGGTCAAACCACAAGCAGTCAAACCACAAGCAGTCAAACCGCAATAGGCAAACCGCAAAAGTCAAACCGCAGTCTTCTTGATGCAAAACGCAAGACCAAACTGCAACTGACAAACCGCAACTATCAAATCGCAATAGTCTTGAGCAAAACGCAATGTCAAATCGCAACTTTGTCAAACCGCAACTTTGTCAAACCGCAATCTGCCAAAACGCAATTGTCTTGCTCAAACCGCAAGGTCAAATTTCAACTTTGTCAAATCGCAACTTGTCAAACCACAACTTTGTTAAACCGCAACTTTGTCAAACCGCAACTTGATCAAAACGTAAAACCTCAAACCTCAGTACATTAAACCGCAACACTCAAAACGCAAGACACCAAACCGCAGTCTTTGGTCAAATCGCAAAACAAAAAAATAAATCGCAAATCACTTTCGTGCAAGTACAAGTGTCCTTTTCGTCCAGTTTTGTCTTTTTATCTCTTTTAGGCTAACCACCAAACCGCAAGTTTGTCTTACCCTCAAATCTCAACTATCTTTATACTAAAATAATCAAATCGCAACCTAGAATTTGTCAAATCTTAACCTAGAATCTGTAAAAACGCAAATAAGAACATGACCTAAAATAACTCAAATATCATCAAATCCTACCCAAACAAGATGGAATAGCCTATCCAAGCACCAATATAAGCTAATCTAATAAACCTAAACAAGAAAGTACAAAGAAACAACAAATTTAACCACTAAACAAGCTCTAATTCGTTTATATTAGCATATACTATTCGACCCACATATAAAACCAAAATCCATCCTTGAAATCCGAGCACACACGAAGTAGATGATCAAACCATGGCTCTGATACCAATTGTAAGAGATTGGTTATCATAAACACACAAGAACAAATATGTATGGATCGACTAGTATGGAATCTAGAGAGAGAAAGTAGAAGTTGGGAACTTTAGTGAAAGAAAATAAAATTCATAAGATTGAAAGCTCCAACCCTCTACCTTGGAGGGTAGAGGGTATTTATAGTTCTTACATAATACGCCTCCTACGGGATGTGGATCTGGTGTACAGTGGGTAAAGACTCGTCCGTCCTCTACGATGTTACTTAACTAACTAATAAACATATAAGACTACGAACTTTCTAATGCTAACAACTACTCAGGGTGACCGAGTCTTTAACATGGATTTACTAAATCCTAACATTATGTTTAGTAATTTTTTGGGTTGTTTTTGGTTGATCAGTTGGTGTTTTTTTTATTGCATGTATACTTTTATGATTTTGTTTTTTTTTTGTTTGGTTGAGAAAGCCCCAATTGTTGTTTGGACACCTGGGTTTATTTTTTATTTTTACTTTTTGGTGTTTTTATTTTTTTGTTGTTTTAGTATAATTAGAGGTTGGTAATCTGCTATATGATGTGTTTTTATTTTGGAATAGTCGTGTATTGATCTGTGTTGTGTTGTCCATTTTTGTGTGGTGTTTTGTTTTATGTTTTTGGTTATTTGTAACTGTTTGTGTAGTTTGTTGTTTGTTGAAGATTAGTGTTTTAATTTTTTTGGGTTGTTGCTTTTTTTAGGAAAGAAAATGGTTTTTGAATTCATTGTTCGGTTGGACTCAAACACATTCCATGTGTCACAGGTAGATCCAATAATTAGTTATGCATTATTATTTGTTTGAGATTTGTAGTACATGGTATTAATGTATGACTATTGAATGCAGGATCTTCCGCACGTGTTCTATGATTCCTTTTTACTAGAAATAGGGACGTTTATGTCACCAGCAGGATGCGTTATCATTTTAAATGTGAGCAGGTGAAACTAAATCGGAAGCCGGTTAGGATAATAGGTCCTAGATGGAGGGAATTCTGTTTAGAGAACGTAAGTGGTGCTTTGCTCTTGCACTTTATACAACAGGGTGATGATACCTTTTATGTGACCTCATACGATGAATTTGGTTATGAATATGGGGAGTATCCTGGAGAACCTGGACGTCCAGAGAGGATTGTCACTCGTGTGTGGCCTTATCCTGATTATCCACAGGTGTTTGTTGTTTTCTTTTGTGTTTTATGGACCATTAAGTTTTACGTTTTTTATATTTGTTTTGTTTTTCGTTTATTTAGAAAGTTATTTTGTTTTTGTGTTCAACATTTTCCTCTTAGCTTTTTTGAAGGGTTGAATCATAGTGCGACAATAACTATCTGTGCGAATATTGATGATGTATGTTTTTAAAGTTTAATGGTGTGTTATGTTGTTTTTGTTGTCCTATTTTTGGTTTATTCCTTGATTATGTAGTCGGTGTTAGTACGAATGATTGAATGTGAATAAACGAATGTCTCATAAATTTAATAACCGCATATTGTTTTGTCATTGTGTAGTGTTTCAGTTGTCCTCCTCTAGGCAATATTTCCATAGCAGTCACAACACACGAATTTGTTTTATAGGTTTTTCTTTAATGTTAGTTGTTAGGGATGTATAGGAGTTTGCGTTCATATTTTTTTTGATCCTTTTTTTGTTGTTGGTACATTTATTTCTTATTGTATAACAAAAGGGGTTTGGTATAACTCCGGGTATATTTCATGTCACTATTACAAGTTGTATGGTAAAAGATATGATTTCCCTGTTTGTAACATCCTGCATGCATTTTATTTGTATGTTTATTTTTTGGTAATTTTGTTGATTGCTAAAAGATTGAAAGCAACTCGATAAGTACTAAACATGCATATCAGATAGTTGGTAAGTTCTATTGAGGTAGGATGTAAGTTTCCTGTTCAAAAAAGAGGTTGCTAATTTGGAAATGTATGTGCAATGCACGCCTACCTTACGATTGTATATTAACAGACATGAAATATAGGCACTTGTTGTTTGACACCGTCGATAGACTGAGACTCATAACGCATGAGTTTAATGCGTATCATCTTGTGTTCTTCAAAACAGCAATCTTTTCCAAATTGATACCAGTTGCCTTCCATGACCAAAGCTAGAATTTAAAAAAGGTTTGTCTTGTCTAAAAGAACCTGCAAATTGATTTGGTATGTCACATTCATGTGGACAATCTCCGCCTTTCTATACTTGTGCATGTCTAAGTTGTCTCAGATTGGTGATTTGATTATCTATTTGGCCACATGAGATTTTGCATTAGCATGAATGTTGGACCACGTATATTTTATCTGTGTGTCTGCAATATTATTAGTAATATCTTACCAGTTTGTAGTAGCAGTCAATATCTAGATGGAAGGGTGTGTAAACGACTTTGTCTTCATTTACGTGAGATGCGTGATGGTACCATGTGGATATGTGTTATTCTCACGTCTGCTATAATATTTGGTGTTTGGTTGGTTAATTTCTTTATAGTTGTTTTTTTTTCAATAGTCGTTGTTATGATAAAAGTTTAACTGATTTGTTTAATCAAATGCTTACCATGTCGGTCGCGATAAAGAAGTGGTCTTCGTGGTCTTTTTAATAAAGTTGTCCGTATATGTTCCCTGCTCAATCCTAGGCCATAATATCCTTCTATGACGAAAATTGATAAGGTATATCGCCCTAGGTATTTGAACACAAGCTTCTGACCCTACTCTATTCCTGCTGTTACTACAAAGTCGTCCCAACCATATCCTGTGAAGCCATTCATTCTGACGACTCTATCCTCCCAAGGTTTTACTCTCTTGTGTCAAACTTGGAATGCCATCCTTGCGTAATGGAGGGTGAAGGTTTTTTTTCCAAATATCTTGCAAGAAATCCCCTGGTAGTAACTACAGCTTGTTTTATGAAATTGAAAAGGTAGATAATTTATCAAATTGGAAATTTAGATATGTTTTATAAGTGTCAAGTTATTTAAGAGTGAAACATTTTAATAAAATAGGTTGTGTTTTTTACCATGATTCCAGGGGCATAAGTTGCCAAACACCTGATCATTCTTGGTCCTATTGTATCCCTGTCGTACCATAGACACTCTGATCTGTTAATGTCATAAACCGTCACTTATCATTTTTATTACTCCCTTGGGATTCTTAATCAATGTCACAAATCTACGTTAAACCTGATCCTAAATTGATTAGAATCCTAACATCGATAATCTATACATACCCTATTAGGTTGCAAATATAATATATCAGGACATTAATTGAAAGTATGATTAATTTACATATAAAAAGTGTTTTTATGATTACCTTTAGATCTTTGAAAGATTTGATTTCTGATTGACTGGATTTGGTAGGAGCAGGTTTGTGGAGGTAATGTAGGAGATGATGGCTTGTGTGTTTTACACGCTTTTAGATGCATGAATAGGTGTTTTTATAAACCGCTTATTGGTTTAATTAAGAAAGTGTTTTTTTAATCGGTTTTTGGTTTTTAAATATATCTCCCTCTTATGTTATAAACATTAGTTTTTATGTATTGTGTATGTAACCATAAACGCTATAGGTTGTATTTATGTGACTTTGGTTGGTATTGTAAATTATAAGCTTAATGTGTGATCCCGTTGTGGTTTTGTGATTTTTTGTAGCATTATATCTCTTCTTTATTTGTACAAACTTTTGTTATTCATGCTTGTTTTGTAATGTATCCTTTAATGTTGTATATATTTTGAATGAGAAAATGGTTTTTTGGTGATTTTAGTCTTAGTTTTGTGGTTATGGAGAAATTTATGATGTTTAAGTTTGGTAAAAGTCTTTTGGGCCTGTTAATGGATTTGTTTTGACTTGTTGTTTGGGCTTCATTTTGGTTTGTTTATGTTTAAAGTAATGAGTGGCTGTTTTTTGGGTATTTTTTAACACATACATTTTTATTAAGGTTGCATTTGATGTTGTGTTTTAGTTGAGGGGTACTTTGTAAATTGAAGAACCATCTCTGCATGTTGATAGACAGAAAGACGGCTTCCACAGTCACTTAATTTCACTCCACTCCTAACCCCTGAAAAATTCAATGCTACAATCAGTAGTGATATATCAAATCAATTCATTTTACTAATTACACAATTGAAACATACTTGATCTTTAATCAGGTATTTCATTTCTCTTTGTATCTGTTACTGTCATTGTTATTTGATTTGTTAATTTACATTTTAAATGTAAATATTAGTGTTAATTAGTAAATGTGATTATGGTTTTGTAGATATTTAGGGGTTTAATACTTTATTGATAGTTAAATTCTATCTGTGCTATGAAATAAGTAAAGTAGTATGCGTATCAGTGTTTTTCCCTATTTTTTACAAATGTCATTTTGACAGGGGTATACAACTTAATTAGTAACTTAATCATAGTTTTCTTTATTTTCTCTACCCAGCTAGCGTGTTCATAATAATAGGAATAGATCTGAGGGAAGTTTGATTTTCCAAACTTTGTGTTTGTTATTACCCCATGTTGTGTGTTGATAAAGATAGGAGTAGATATTAGGTCACATTAAAATGTGTATTCTATTAATATTTGTTACTAAGTTTATTGTAATTAATAATATTTATTTTTAATAAGGATATGTAAAGGTTTTGATTTTGTTATTTGTAAATATTATCCAAAAGAATGTTTTATTGAAACTTTGTTTTATTTACAGAAAAATGATGACACAATTCATGGTTGATTATAACCATTGCCAAGATATGGGTACTTTGGTAAGTTTTTCATTTGTGTTATTAATTATAATTGGTAGATATGTGTGTTTGATATTCGTTTTTTATTGGTTGTTTTTTGTGATTGCTGCAGATGCTTGCTGAATACTTTCACATCAACTACTATAACGATAAAAATATGTTTATTTGGTTAACAACAACAGGATAAAAAGGAAATTTTATTTGAATCGTATAAGTGTAAGATATAGGATTTCACAAACACATCAAACAATGATCACATGAGGCGTTAATAAGTTTTAGAGAGAGAAAGTTCTAGTGAGAGAAATAGAAGAGAGTTGGGAACTATGTGAAACAAAGAAAAATGATAATGAAGCTCCAACCCTCTACCTTGGGAAGTAGAGGGTATTTATAGTGTCTTACAATAAACGCCACCTACGGGCTGTGGACCAGGAATACAGTGGGTAAAGACCCGTCCGTCCTCCACGGTTTTACTTAACTAACAACTTACTTACATTAAATAACTACGACTACGAGCTTTCTAATGATTACATATACTTGAGGTGACCGACACTTTAATGACTGAATTTTCTAATTCCTAACAATCTCCCCCTAAGGGAGGTCACCTCAATTTACACAGAATACAAACAGATATTTCATTAAGATTGTTCTAGAATTATTGTTTAAGTTCTTTGCTCAATAGCTCGTAGTCTTTGATTCTTCATGTTATCCATGTTTGAATAATTCAAGTGGAGGTCTTTAACTGATCCACGTGATGATGAGTTTTGAGCCAGCTTTGAGATTATCAGCATACATAAATCTCTGACTCTTCCATTGTGGTATTGACATTATGTGACGTTGTGATAGTGGACCGACATGCTCACATTCTGGATCATGATTTCTTCTTATCAGAGTAGCGGAAGCTTTAGATGATTCATGATATTTGCAGCAGCGTAGCTGAAGCATGGAGTGATAATATCAGAGTCATTGATGCACTAATCATGATTTCTTTTGAAATGAATGTGTTGTGTGAGCATGCGGCTATGGATTGACCTCTCCATTCTGATCAGCTGCAAATGTTGGGTGTACCTGCATACAACAGTTAGCAATAAAGCGCACGAAAGTGTCTTTGATCACTTTCGTTGAATTGAGGTACGCGGCCAACGGTTCCCCGTTGATCAGTACAAGTACTTCCTGTGATCAAGTATAATTCCGAAGAACCTCCTTGACAGGGTTTCGCAGATGCTCTAGCTGTTCTCAAAACGGAACATCTCAAAGAAGACAACACGGAGTGAGTGAACCAGCGAATTTGAGATTCACTGATTGATGAAAAGAGATTTGAAAAACAATCGTGTACTGCTCAAAATAAAGTGTTTTTGCAATACAACGAAGGTTTTAACGAAAATCAATTATCAATCATAAACACCTTTTATTTTTGAGATATTAATACACAGTTGATGTGCTAGAGAAAAGATTTTTAAGCACAACGACCGGTTTTTCAAAGATATCCGTCAATCCATAACCTGAACCAGGATTGATTCAAGAATTTGAATCGCCCCATTGTTTCTGTTCAGTTGTCACATGGTTGATCTATTGGATAGATCTCACATGCCACCTACCAAGAGCTTGTTTGATGTTGGTTCTAGAAGGCTTTCCATCTTCATTGTGAATATGTTAGTATATCACTCAGATGTTCTGGCAATACCACAAGGATAATGCGTAGGACTCTAAAAGTATATTCTCTCTTTCCACATTGGGTGAAACAGAGAGTCTTCATTGATTGTGTCCCTAATGAGATTTATTGATGATCTCGTGGCTCTAGACTCAATTGTGCACATTTGGTTCGTATGTCGGAGACTAGGGAGAGGGTCTCCTTCTTCAATATCAACCATCTCTAAGAGAAGGTCGATAGATAATGTAGGTTCCCTTGTGAGAATGAAACAAGTCCTTTTAAGAGGAACTTGAGTAGTTTGGGAAGTTGTAGTGCAGTGCGTCACTGGGTCCATGACGTCTCGTCTTCAATACTAGTGTTACCTTAGTAACCACCAGTAGCATATGTATTGAACCTGGTTTCTGCCCTAAGGTTGAATTATTGGAGGGCTTATTTCTTTTCACCCTTTTCACATTCAATTCTTTTTCATTCTTCAACCCCTTCAGTGCTTACCGAGACTTCATTACTAGAACCTTGTTGGGTTTATTTCAGTTCTAGCTCTATCTCAGTCCGTACTCTTCCCATATCTCACTTTTCTCCTTTTTTCATCATACCTAAAGACTCTACACTATCTAGTGGATTGTCCCTGGGTAGATCCCTCCGGCTCTGGCGGGATCGTGGGAACGAATACCTAACCTAACCATCCTTATAACACCATGCATAAAACAAATTGGTCGGTCTTTTGGTATTGTTCATCAGCCATTGGAACCAATTGAAAACTATTTAAAAATCAATCCAAGTACTTGTGATATATTATCAAAGCATTTTGTACCTGAATCGTTTATGATATTTTAGAAAACGGCTCCCCCTCAACATGTGCATCATATGTTTGAAATCATTTTGGCACATGGAGGCAAGAGGAAGAATTCACTTCATTTGATAAATATTTTCTAAAAATATCGACATCACTTTCCCAATAAAAAATCAGTGATTCATATACAGTTAAAGATGTTTTCGGGAAAGAATGTGGTTTTCAATAAAGATTGCTCCCCCTCAATATGTGCATCGAGATTTGAATGAGTTTTGAAAATATTAGGGAAAACCTGCACTTTGAAACAAATTAATCACGTTTCAATCCTTTTTGGTTTAAAAAAATGCTCCCCTTAACATGTGCATGGAAAATTTGAAATCGTTTGGCACATGAATGGTGGAGAGTTTTCTAAACACTTATAAAACCAATTTTCGAGTTATCAGTTTAAATCCAATTTAAATCACAAATTCTCCCCCGATCACAATCTTCAACTCATTTGAGATTTGTGATCTTTATAGATTTAAGTTGTTTTTGAAAGCTTTTGAGAAGAATTGTGACTTGCTTATGAAAACATTTAACCGATAAAGATCAAATCTGAGACTTTAAACTCCACGAATTTAAACATGCTTTGATTATCTAGTGTAACATAACAATAACCAAGGTCTTAAACCACTTGTATAAAACATTGTTTTTTATTATCCGAAAGTAGACATTGCTCGTTTACGTGCCAATTGTTTGAGAAATACTCTTTTTAATTCGATTGAAATCATTCTCCCCCTCAATCAATGACACAGGTTGTTGATTGAGAGATAGAGATTTTGACAGATGATAAGCACATATGATTTTTCAAAAATAATAGAGTACGAGGTATTTTCAAAGCAATTATGTTTTCATTAGATGACAAATATTTTTCAGAAGAATCATTAGACGGAAAAATATTTGGAAAGAAAACATTGTCCTTTTGGTGACAAACACTTGTTTTAAGAATCAGAGCATGAGATTTGAAAAATAAGATTAAGCATGGCTCTGTTCTTTACTTTTTAAAACGGGTTATTGCCTGAAATAACAATAAGCCACCATTTTTATCTGCCGCATTTTTTTTAAAGCAATTTATGTACATTCGAAGAACATCTAAAAACCCGTGACATTCTTTGAATGTCAACACAAAGTCCGTAGATATTATCGAATCGAGAAAAACATGACAAAATGAAAATATATATATATATATATTTTTTTTATTTTTTTTTTGAAAATTTTCAAATTTTTATGGATTTTTTAAAGTTTTATATTTTCTATTTGCTTTTTGTAGGTTTTGTAATTTTGTATTTTGCTTTTCGAATAAATATTTACAAGAGATGGATGAAGACTTCCTCTTGAAGACGTTTGAGTGTTTCCGGTTGTAGACTCTTTAGACCAAGTCGTGGCAGGATAAACTCAAAACATTCTCTAGGAAGAGCTTTGGTGAAGATGTCTGCTAATTGGTATTCAGTCCTCACAAAATAGAGTTCCACCACACCGTTCTCCACTTGCTCCCTGATGAAATGATGTCGAATGTCGATGTGCTTTGCTCTTGAATGTTGAACGTTGTTGCATGAGAGAGCAATAGCACTTTTATTATCACAGTACAGAGGGATTTTGTTGAATTCAAAGCCATAGTCAGATAATTGGGATCTCATCCATAGGATTTGAGCTCAACAAGATGACATGGCTATGTATTCAGCCTCTGTAGAGGATATAGAAGTACTAATTTGTTTCTTTGAAGACCAGCTCACAAGCTTATCACCCAAAAACTGAGCACCTCCTGACGTACTTCGACGTGTATCTTGACATCCTGCATGATCAGCATCTGCATAGGCTGTTAGTGACATACCGGTGTCCTTCGGGTACCATAGTCCCATATTGATGGTTCCTTGGAGATACCGAAAGACCCGTTTAACCACTTCAAGGTGCTTTTTGGTAGGCTTAGCCTGGTATCTAGCACACATGCAAACAGCGAACAGAATGTCTGGTCTACTGGCTGTGAGGTACATCAGGGATCCAATCATACTACGATATTTCGTTTGGTCTACCATGATCCCTGAGTGGTCCTCATCCAGTTTAGTACGCTCTATCATGGGAGTGTCAACAGGGTCACAAGAATCAAATCCAAATTTCTTTAAAATCTCATTTGCATATTTAGATTGATTTATAAAAATGACTCCGGGACTTTGTGAAATTTGCAATCCCAAGAAAAAATGACATTTGTCCCATCATTGACATTTGAAATTTGAAACCCATTTCATTTGAAAAATGGTCACATTCATTGGGGTCAGTCGAGGCAAAAATAATATCATCAACATAGATTTGAACGTGAATTAAATGTTTGCCTGACTTTCTGGTGAACAATGTAGGATCAACTGCTCCTTTGCTGAATCCAGTAGATAGAAGAAACTTTGATAGTGTATCATACCATGCCCTTGGAGCTTGCTTCAATCCGTAAAGAGCCTTCTTCAAATGATAGACGTGAGTAGGATGCTCTGGATTCACAAAGCCTTCAGGTTGGCTGACGTATACGACTTCTTTAAGATCTCCGTTAAGAAAAGCCGTCTTTACATCCATCATATAGACTACCATGTTCTTACTTGCAGCATTAGCCAAGAAGATTCTGATTGCCTCGATACGAGCAACTGGAGCAAATGATTCTTCAAATTCAATACATTCCTCTTAACGGTATCCTTTTGCAACCAATCTAGCCTTGTTCTTTAATACATCACCATGCTTATCAAGTTTTACTTTGAAGATCTACTTTAGAGCAATGATCATAGCACAGTCTGGAGCAGGTACTAATTCCCATACATCTAGTCGATCAAACTCATGAATTTCATCTTGCATGGCATGGAACCAACTGTCTTCATTCATGGCAGGTTTAACATCTTTTGGTTCAACCTTGGATAGTATGGAGTTGAAGAAGCACCACAAGGAATCAGTTGCAAGTTGTTTACGAGTGGATACTGGACGAGAGGGATTTCCAATGATGTTGTCCAATGGGTGATCATGTGTCCGTTTTCTAAGGTGTTCGTGTGGTTGTTGTTGAGGAACTGAAGTAGCAGTGTCAATTTCTCCTGTTGAAGATGGTTCTGATGATGATTCAGGAGCAAATATGTTTTCAAAGGGGGCATCTTCAGGAGTAGCAAAGGGATTCTCTCGATCAAGGGTGCCAGAAACAATTCCATGATGTACACTCGATGATTGATGATTTGTTGAAGAGTCAGAGTGATCAGCAGCAACTGCTTCTTGATTCAACGACATAGAAACTGAAGGGTTGACTTCATTGACAGGGATAGAAGCAGCCTCTGTTGATGGAATTGACAGATCATTAGCAATTGGCTTATAGTGTTCATCAAACATTAGATCAAACAGTTTCTTCAAGTCATCTTCTGAAGGAGGTACTGATAACGCCTAAAATGAACATGTTTTTAGTAGCGTTATTGTTAGTTTTATGCATGATAATCGGCTATATTTACTCATAACTGTTGCAAAAGTGCAAAAGATGCGTATTGTATATGTATATGTAGCCAGGTATCACGAATGATGAAGAAATGAAGTTTTTATGCACATTTGGAAGATTCTCGAGGAAGGAAGTCGAGCTAGGAAGCTTTTGGATCCAATGATTGGGAAGCACAATGATTTCTAAGTATCTACAGCAAGGAAAGATCAAGTTTTGCCTTGGAAATCATCAGCGAGAGCAAAGAATGAAGCGTATGAGCAAAAGTCAACAAAAAGTCAAAACTGCAAAAGCCAGCTGTTCGGTTACAACCCGTAACCTGATCCGGCTGGGCGTTGGGTCAAAATGTAACCGATCCGGTTGCCCTCATAACCGATCCGGTTTCTCGCACTTCAGTTACACAAAGTTGCATTTATTGTTGCCTTAACTCCCCATAATCATTGGAGCCCGATCATTTCTTGATATTAACTTGTTGGGAACGTTTTTGGTCAGTTGAGCAAGCATACTTGGTTATATAATGAACCTAGTCCTAGTTACTAGGTGTGACACAACCAAAATTGTATTAGTTTACACCTAAACTAATACCAACCATTATTATTCTGCCCAAAACCTTAGTTCTTACTGAAAAACGTCCAGGAGCAAGGAGGGAACAATTCTCATCCATAGTTTTGGTAGTTTGGAGTTGTACGGTGAATCTAGGTGATTGGAGGCGCGTGGTTGCTACAATCCACGAATTCTAATTCTTGTAATCACAAAAGTTTAGGTATTCTATGAACTTTGTTATGGAATTCTATTCTCTTGAATTGTTGGAATTACTTTGTTATGAATTGTGTTTAGTTATTATTATTATCATGGAGTGGTTTTGGGATATACTTGTGTGTTGGGATGTAGTTAATCATATTAGTGTTCTCAAAATGTGATGCATGTATATATGATCTTGTTTAAATAAGTTTGTTGGAAAAATACTAGTCTTGGTTTAATTTGTTGATAAAACATGTTTTAAGAAAAAGGACCGAAAGGATTTCTCTTGTGTTTTATTCCAAAAAGTGAAGTGACAAACTAGTATGGGGATATGGTGATTGACAACCACCATGTTTGCTTATTAAAACAAGACTAGGAACATTTTCATCACGAAAGGGTTGAAAGATTCGTAAGAACAAATTTAATAAGAACATGTTGCAAACAAATGGATTTTCTAAAGAATAATCATTAGGATAAGGACCGAAAGGATTACCTAAATGTTTTTGTTCTTAGAATGATTTTTACAAACATATACCATGGTTGGGGGATCATTTGCTTATGATTTGTGCATCACATCAAGAGTATACACCAAACCTTCATGAATACTATTTATGATTGATTATAGACTACACTCAAGTATATATATTTCTTATTATTGAATTTCACTAGAACATAATTATTTGAGGAAGCCTTGACAAGCTTTCTTGTTGGAATCTTTTCATACAAAAATAATTTCAAACGCAAAATCCCTTGGGACGATCTCGACTTACCAAACTTTGTTATCACGGACGAGTATACTTGCTCGTATGTGTTAATAGGTTAGACGGCTAAATCGTGTTTATAAATTTTTAAAACTTGCACCAATCGTAGCACATCATGTTTTTGGCGCCGCTGCCGGGGATTTTCTTTAATTTTCTTTGATTCTCTGTAAAATTGGTAGTATTGGAATTAAATTTGTTGAAAAGTAAAAAAAAAAAAAAAGTTTTGGTGAAACGCTAACCGATTCGGTTGGTGATCTAACCGAATCCGGTTAGACTTTCTGTGTAATTTTTAGTTTCGATTTTATTGTTCTAGCTTACTTAATTATTTGTGTTATAGTTCCTAGAGTAATTCTTGTCATTTTAGATTTTATTTGCAGATTATGTCTTGTAGTTTAATGATTTCTTAGATTTATTTTTATTTTCTTTACATTTGTTATTTATTAGTTAATTAAGTTTTAGTTTAATTTCAGTGATAATGATAATGATTAGATAGTAATTTTTCAGTTATATGTCTAATTATCTTAATGGTAGATTTTAATTAGTAGTTAATTTAGTTTTAGTTTAATGGTTTTATTATTAAGTTATTAAATTGTTGGTTTATGAAGAGTTTTTATTAATTAGAGTTTAGTACATCTTAATGATTCCTTAATTGCATTAAAATTATGTTTTTTTTCGATCAAACCGATCGGTTGCAACCCGCAACCGGATCCGGTTCGATTTTTTGGTCTAGTTATTTCAACCAACCGATTCGGTTGGTGAGACAACCGAATCCGGTTGGAGTTTCTGTGTTAGTTTTTATCATTTTTAGATTTTGAGTTTTAACTTATGTTTTTAGTTTTGTTGAGTATCTTAACTTGTTTAGTATATGTTTCTATAGTTGTTCTTGTTTTTACTAACTCTAACGCTAATAGTTCGGATTTTGTTTTGTTTTGTTTTGTCAAGTTTGTCTAGTTAATATGGATAGTTTGAGCGGAATCTCGGAATACCTTCGTACTTTGGATGAAATGTTCAAGGATACCGGAAGTTCACTGGAAAAGATTGGAGGTATCTTGGAAGAGAGTAAGAAAGATTTGGGGATTGATACGGTTAATATGGAGGAAACAGGTGAAAACAAGGTTCAAATTCCCAAGAAGGGAAGAGTCGTAGTGTTCACACAAGCACCTTTAACGGTGTATGATTCGCCACCAATTAGGTTTGGTACGCCATGTAGCGTGGAAGGAATAAGTGCTTGGGACGCGCAGCTTAATATGGCTTATGGAGAGAATTACATTTTGGATAAGGTTCTTGACGAAATTGGTCATGTACGTTTGGACTATGAAACATATGGAAGAAAGATGGTCAAAAATCTTAAGGTCAATATTCATGGACACATTTTTGAAACGGATTTTGTTGTGTTAGAAGAAGGGAATGCGGATGAACCTAATGTATGCTTTGGTCGAGATTTTCTTGTCACGACCAAGTGTCAAGTAGATTTTGCAATGGGAGAAATGAGAATTAATATAACTGATTTGGAAGAAGGAAAAGGAGTGAAGGAGATGCTAGTGAAAGTTTGTGCAAACATGGAAGAAAAAGAGGTGGAAGTAGTTAAAATGGGAAAGTCAAATCGGAAGAAGACTTCATCAAACAAACTAACCCCAACAACAATCACCACCACCAAAAATGACCACACACCATCATCACCTACCACTACTTTCAAATCCTTAACCGACAAACAAAAAGAAGCTATTTTAGAAAACTTAGAACAAAAGTTTCTTGAGCTTAATGAAAAGAAACCGGTGATAGAGGTACTCCAAGATTATGTGCTTTACCGTAAGAAGTTGGATGCATTGATGCTAGCGAGGGCTAGGTTGGAAGATAAGAATCTCACGGAGGAGGAGCGAGATCGAATTTTGTTTAGAGGCATGCCAAGGAAGGAGAAGGATCCGGGTAATTTTGTGTTGCCAATCAAAGTGAATGGGACTACACCAGTTTATGCTTTAGCCGATACGGGGTCAAGTGTTAATGTGATGCCCTACCCATTGTTTATGACTTTAGGCCTAAGTAATCTGCAACCTAATCATTCGAAGCTTACTATGGCGGATAATTCTCAAGCGAAGGCAATGGGAGAGGTGAAGAATGTGAGAGTGCAAATTGGCTATCAACCGTATTTGGCCGATTTTCTTGTCCTAGATATTCCGGTGGACAAAAGTTTGCCACTACTATTGGGGAGACCATTCCTACGAACTTGTGGTGCAATTATAGACATGGGAAGAGGCACCATGACTATTGATGATGGTATTTCAAGGCAAACATACTATCCGAAACCAAGAGGACCGACTTTGGAATTTATGGAAGAGTTAGAATGGATGGATGCAAATGATGATTTAACTTGTTTTGAAGTGGGACGTGATACCCAAGGAAACCCAATGTACGGACCGTTAGCTCCGCCTTATTTTGATATAGAGGATGAAATGGAACGTGCGTTAGCGGTGGAAGCTTTCTATAACCCATTCAAGAACATACTAGTTTACAAGAAGTTGACCGACTTTTTAGGTTCTTTACCGGTGCAACTTAAGAATTTGGAGTGGAGACCCGAGGGGTCGGGGACTTACAAGAGACAAACTGGAGATGGAGATTGGCATGTTAAGTTCGATATACTTTGTCCGGACGGAAGAAGATTCATGAGAAAGTTCAAAACTTTTGAAACATTCCGTGAGTTAACCGGAAAATTTCAAAGCGAGGACATCCTAAGACAAGAGTATTTTGAGGAATTCTAAGGAGGAGACAAGGGACCGTAATAAACAAGCAATTATTTGCTTGAATTTCATGAACTATTTCTTTTTGATTTGATGCATTTAGGATTTTTTGTTTCTCATTTTATTTTCATTTTTATTCTTATGATTGAGGTAATTTGGTTAATGCATTATGACTATGAGTTTTGAGTTGAAGTTTGGTTTAGTTCATTAGTATGATGGTTTGAGTTATTTTTAGATTGGATGATTGTTGAAATTTCCAAATGGTGAATGAATGTTGTGTGAATCTTTGACAGGATTTTTGAGTAAAAAATTTTTGTTGCTTGGAAGGTAAATGCCTAAGTAACATAAAAATGCAAAATTTGGCAAAATGCATACCGAAACGGTTGTGTTCATGACTGAACCGGTTGCATGCAAGTATAAAAACCAAGAATTCACTTTTCCAGAAAAAAAAACACACACACACTAATTCCCAGCTGGGTTTTGCAAAATTAGTCCAAGAGAAGCTAATTGAAGATTGTTTAAGTTGTAGGAAGACATCATGGCACCCAAACAAGTAAGCATCTACATTCAATTAACTCAATCAAGGTTTAATTAGAGCATTTGATTCGAATTGAATATTAGGTCACCAATTTGGGGGTTTTTGTTATAATTCGAATTCAGTTGTAATATTTATGGATTGAGTGAGTAATTGATATAGGAATGCATTGCAAAAAGAATTGTATGGATTGATTCGCCATGGAATGAATACTAGATGATTGAATTTTCGGATTTGATTGGGTAGTGCTGATGAATCAAGATAAGTTGCAATTGGTGATTCCTAATGATAGATGATGTGTTTTTAGAGGTAATAGATGCCACATTATTGATTAGAACTAATGGTTGAAGGATATAGGTTTATCAAGTTGAGTTCTAAGATGATGAATGTATGATGATCTGAAAGCGAATTTAGAGTAATTCAAGTATGTAGAAATCATTGAGGATGATAGAATGTGATCTAGGAGTGGATTGGACTTAGAAATTCGAGTGAATAAGGGTTTAAGAGGCAAAAGCCTTATGCAGACTGCATAACCGATTCGGTTGCGCATTACAACCGACCGGTTGGATTTGTACAATAGAGTAACCGATTCGGTTTCTCTGGAACCGAATCCGGTCGGTTTCTGTGTTGAAAAGTTTTGAAATTTTGAAATAGGATCTTAGAGGGTTCCATGAACCTTCTTGTTAGTTCTAACACTCTTATATGGTCTAATATTTATGATTTCTATAGAGAATTATTGTAGGTAGCTCAAGCGAGGAGGCGATTCCAATGAACCCGCTTGTTACGAAGTTTTGTCAAAGGAACGAGAAGAAGAAAGTCAAGTATAGCTTGAAGACGGAGGCAAATGCCAACTTAAAGTTCAAAGATCTCACCGACGGGGATAAACATGCTTTTCGGGAAAGGTTATCGAAATTGCAACATAGGACATGTTTGGTTCTGAGGGTGATTGATTGGGATTTGTTTGCGGAATGTGATTGTGAAGATGAGTTGAGAGGAATGATGCGGACATCTTATGTGTATTCAGGAGATGGTGATTCGTTCAATGATTTGTCATGGGAAAGAGCATTTAGCGTCAATGAAGAGGATTATCGAGAATGGTGTATGGAGTTCTTTTCAACCATGTATTTTGAAAGAAAGGTGAATGTTCGGAACTTGATGAAGGAAGTTTGTGTTTGGTTTAGGCTTTGTGGAAGGGATCATGCTTACACTTTGCCGGCTTTTGGAGTGGCTCTTGGTTTGTATGAGCCACATGAGGTTAATCATCGGTTATTTGAAGCTCACTTTTCAAGACTTCGGAGGTTTGAAAAAGACTATCCTAGTATACCCGCTTATTGGAATCAAGTGGGAGATCCTTCTTGCGCTAGGAGGAATGCCTCAACCATCAGGAATCCATTAATGAGGATACTTCACAAGTTGATAGTGACCGGGCCGTTTAATAGGTTTGGAAGCAGGGACAAATGTCATAAACCGAACTTATGGGTTATGATGTTGCTAGAGGAAACTAAGGACGGTAATGTAGTTTGGCAGATAGCCGAGTATTTGTCTAGGAGGGCCCCGGGAATCAAGAGCAATAGCAACATTTGTGGAGGACATTTTGTGACAAAATTGGCGAAGAATCTTGGGTATTATGTTGATGAGGAATTGGCTAAGTGTGAAGAGCCAAAGTATAGTGATACGTGGACTGCACAAGGTTTTGGGAACGCTTTGAATAGGAGATTGAAAACCTTGGGGTTATGGATTGAACCAAAACAACAACAACAACCACCACAACAGCAGGGGAGTATACCAATGAAGAACGTGCAAGCGGGTACGTCCAGTAGTTTTGATTCAGGTTGGGGAGAGTGGAACCAACATTTAAATGAGATTCAATGTAGGGATGTGTGGAGAGACTCGATGATGTTAAGAAACAACTACATCAATGATTATTCAATGCCTATCTTTCAACACATGGCTCGTGAAGCAAATTACGAGTTGCCATCCTACAATCGACCCAATGTTCCACCATATCCTTTCCCTTACACTTCTTATCCTGGACCCTATCCATATTCATATCCTGGGTACGCACCATTTCCTGATCCAGTGCCCCCATATGGTCGATTACCTGAGGTTGGTGGAGCAAGCTACGATTTTGGAGGATCGTCATCAGGAGTTGGAGGAAAGAAGAAAAAGAGGAGAGTTCATTCGGAAATTATAGACGAAAACTACGTAACCGAAAGTGATGATCATGATGAGTATAATGATGAAGAAGGGGATGACATGAGCGAAGACGAGGAGTGATCGTGGATCATTCATGAATTATGGTTTCAAAGACAATGGTTATGATGTGTTAAACAATATTATTTCTATCTCTTTAACTATTTCTTTAGGATGATTAACATATTTGCTTGGTTTTATCTAGTTTTTAGTAGCATTTGTTTTGTTCTGTTTTGTGTTTTGTGTGTTGCAGTTTTTGTTTTGCAGGATGGATGTGTCGGAAGCTTATTGATGGTCAAATGTTTGGAGTTGGATAACTCACATGCTTTCTTATGACCCAATATGCGTATTGCATATTCTATTCTGTGGTATCTTTTAACTATTTTTTTCCCATTTTCTTTACTTTGAAGTTCATTTTTATTACATTGAGGACAATGCAAAACTTAAGTATGGGGGAGGGATGAAAATAGGAAAAATGATACGTTTTTTAATTTTTTAGGTAACTTTTGGATGCAAGTGATTAGAAGGAATTCGCCCTTGATAGTCTAGTTGTTTTCACGCCTTATTGATAAATATTAAAAAAAAATAACTTGGGAATTTCAATGGTAAAATGAAGTTTTTGAAATTTTTTTGGATTTGAACCAAATTACGGAAGTAATTCATTTTGGATTCGATAGCATTTTCTAGCACGCATAATAGCCTTTTTCCCACACAATTGTGAGGTTTCTTTTTGTATAAGACACATCTTTTGTTTTATATTTGCTATGAGTGTGCCGGTGATTATGTCGATTCTAGAACTTGTACTAGTTATGCATTACGGTTAAAATCATTTTCGAGTGATCTAAATATGTTCAAGTGATAAGAGGCATCGTAGGATTTAACCCAAATGGCCTTCCATTTTACATCTAATGATATATTAGCTAACCACATCGGTTAGTTAACCACCTTTATATAGACCCATTTTGTTAGTGCTCATTTTTAGCACTAGATACCCTTAGTTACACCCTCTAAGCCTATCTTTTCATTTGTTACATCCAGAAAATACAAAAAGATTTTACACTTTAAACTTTAGCCAACCCTTGTCATGTCTATTGGTTTGTTGCTAGTTGTTTGGAATGTTGGATTCTTTTTGATGATTATGAAGAAGCTACACTTTGTTTATAGTGTGTACCATTCTCCATCATGGATGAAAGAGACGTCTTTCTCGATTTTTTTTTGTGGTGTATGCTTACACTAAGTGTGGGGGAACTTTGTTATGATGAAAAAAAAAAGGTTATAGCCAATGAGCTATATTGAGGATATTGATTAGCCAATGAGCTAAATTGAGTTATACATATTTGCGGAGATCGATATTTGAAGAGGTGAAATAATCATTTTCGGGATTGTGGTTTGTATGATGGCTAGCAACATGGAGGTTTAGACTTGATTTTATTTTTCTTTTAACACCAATTTCATAAACTATCCCATGCCTTATCTATACCCTTTATGAACCCTTAGCCTTAACAATATAACCCGAATAAAAGCCATCTTTGATGAATTTATTTTCTTTGTTTTGATACTTGTACAAGCTTATGGTAAAAAGCACTGATCATGATTAGGCATTGAGTGATTTACATATACCTACCAATATATGAGTGTTGAGTGAATTCTTAAAATCATTCGTGAGGTGTTCTAGTTATGTTATCTAAAGTGTTTGGTTCATTTTCAAAGTTTTCACATATTATAAGCAAACCAATGATTATCTCTTTTGGGATGATTATTACATTTTTGGAACCATGGTGTCTAGACCATTGAAATCAATTTTTGTAAATGTTAGACCTACTCGAGGGCGAGTAGAGCTTAAGTGTGGGGGAATTTGATAACGCCTAAAATGAACATGTTTTTAGTAGCGTTATTGTTAGTTTTATGCATGATAATCGGCTATATTTACTCATAACTGTTGCAAAAGTGCAAAAGATGCGTATTGTATATGTATATGTAGCCAGGTATCACGAATGATGAAGAAATGAAGTTTTTATGCACATTTGGAAGATTCTCGAGGAAGGAAGTCGAGCTAGGAAGCTTTTGGATCCAATGATTGGGAAGCACAATGATTTCTAAGTATCTACAGCAAGGAAAGATCAAGTTTTGCCTTGGAAATCATCAGCGAGAGCAAAGAATGAAACGTATGAGCAAAAAGTCAACAAAAAGTCAAAACTGCAAAACCCAGCCGTTCGGTTACAACCAGTAACCGGATCCGGCTGGGCGTTAGGTCAAAATGTAACCGATCCGGTTGCCCTCATAACCGATCCGGTTTCTCGCACTTCAGTTACACAAAGTTGCATTTATTGTTGCATTAACTCCCCATAATCATTGGAGCCCGATCATTTCTTGATATTAACTTGTTGGGAACGTTTTTGGTCAGTTGAGCAAGCATACTTGGTTATATAATGAACCTAGTCCTAGTTACTAGGTGTGACACAACCAAAATTGTATTAGTTTACACCTAAACTAATACCAACCATTATTATTCAGCCCAAAACCTTAGTTCTTACTGAAAAACGTCCAGGAGCAAGGAGGGAACAATTCTCATCCATAGTTTTGGTAGTTTGGAGTTGTACGGTGAATCTAGGTGATTGGAGGCGCGTGGTTGCTACAATCCACGAATTCTAATTCTTGTAATCACAAAAGTTTAGGTATTCTATGAACTTTGTTATGGAATTCTATTCTCTTGAATTGTTGGAATTACTTTGTTATGAATTGTGTTTAGTTATTATTATTATCATGGAGTAGTTTTGGGATATACTTGTGTGTTGGGATGTAGTTAATCATATTAGTGTTCTCAAAATGTGATGCATGTATATATGATCTTGTTTAAATAAGTTTGTTGGAAATATACTAGTCTTGGTTTGATTTGTTGATAAAACATGTTTTAAGAAAAAGGACCGAAAGGATTTCTCTTGTGTTTTATTCCAAAAAGTGAAGTGACAAACTAGTATGGGGATATGGTGATTGACAACCACCATGTTTGCTTATTAAAACAAGACTAGGAACATTTTCATCATGAAAGGGTCGAAAGATTCGTAAGAACAAATTTAATAAGAACATGTTGCAAACAAATGGATTTTCTAAAGAATAGTCATTGGGATAAGGACCGAAAGGATTACCTAAATGTTTTTGTTCTTAGAATGATTTTTACAAACCTATACCATGGTTGGGGGATCATTTGCTTATGATTTGTGCATCACATCAAGAGTGTACACCAAACCTTCATGAATACTATTTATGATTGATTATAGACTACACTCAAGTATATATATTTCTGATTATTGAATTTCACTAGAACATAATTATTTGAGGAAGCCTTGACAAGCTTTCTTGTTGGAATCTTTTCATACAAAAACAATTTCAAACGCAAAATCCCTTGGGACGATCTCGACTTACCAAACTTTGCTATCACGGACGAGTATACTTGCTCGTATGTGTTAATAGGTTAGACGGTTAAATCGTGTTTATAAATTTTTAAAACTTGCACCAATCGTAGCACATCAGGTACATAAGGAGTTGCTGGCGAAGAATCGTATACAAGAGAAGAACTGATGGGACTACTTGATGATGCGGGTCCAGAACTGGGTTGTCCAGGAGCCATTTGACAGGTCAGCTCATCGAACGTAACGTGAATTGTTTCCATGATATTTCGGGTTCTTTTGTTGTAGATTCGGTATCCTTTTCTGCTTGGTGCATATCCTACAAAAACTCCAATGTCCGCTTTAGGTTTAAGTTTGCCTAAGTCTTGATCGTCATTAGTTGGATAACACAATGCACCAAACACACGAAGGAATGAAAGATTAGGTTTTCGATTGTGTACAAGTTCATATGGAGTTTTTCCATGAGAAGTGTGAATTAGAGATCGATTTTGAGTGTAGCTTGCAGTGGCAATAGCTTCAGCCCAGAGAAACATTGGAACCTTTGAGTAAATCAGCATTGTTCTAGCGGCTTCCACAAGAGTTCAATTTCGTCTTTCAACAACACCGTTCTGTTGAGGAGTTCTCGGGATGACTGATTCCAACACTTTCATAAAACTCACAAAGTTGTTTATTGACAAACTTAGTTCCATTGTCTGTTCGGATGATTCTGACAGTTTTTGTTAAGTCGAACCTGCAACTGTTTGATAAGTTTAATGATGATATATGGAGTTTCGTCCTTTGTCCTTAGTAACTTAACCCAAGTAAAACGAGAGTAATCATCAACCACAACTAACACATATTTCTTCCTAAAAATATTCTGCACTCTCATGGGTCCACATAAATCCATGTGAATGGTATGAAGAACTTCCATAACAGAGTTTGTAGGTTTGGGTTTGTGGCCATACTTCTTGCTTTTTCCCAATTGGCATCCTGAACAAAGATGATGCTTTTAATACTTTAGTCTAGGTAAGCCTATTACTAAGTCCTTTCTGGAGAGATCATTTATGGTGCCAAAGTTCAGGTGATTTAGACGACGATGCCATAACCATGACTTTGTTTTCGAAGCCTTTGACAACAAGCAGACTGGAGAAGACTTCATCATATCTTCGATAGAGATGGTGTATAGATTTGAACCACGTGTTCCTCTTAAAAGTTCTTTACCATCAAGTTTTCTAACGAAACAAGTATGTTTTCTGAAAGCTACTTCTAGGTCAGAATCACAGAATTGACCGACAGAGAATAAGTTATGACCAAGACCTTCAACGTAATATACCCTGGAGATAACACTATCACCGACAACATAATCTCCATAACCCATAATTGCACCGAAATGATAATTCCCGAATCTAACATTCCCGATGAATTTACTCACAAAGTTCATGAGCAGTGACCGGTCTCCAGTCATATGCTTAGAACATCCTGAGTCCAGGTACCACAAAATGATTTGAACGATCTGCAATTGAACAGAGACAAGAATGGATAACTGGATAATTGGGATCCCCATGCAAGAATGGGTTCCATTTGGTTAGTAATAGTGATTGGAACTCCCACATCAGAAATAGAAACAATGGACTCATCAGGGATAGATGCAGTACTAGTGTCAGTATTTGACCTATTCAAAGTATGTTCATTTCTTAAAGGAATAGTTCTACCAGTAGGCATCCATTTCCTAATGGGCATTGATCTAGATAATTTAGGGCACATCTCATTAAGATTGAATTTGAGGCCAATAGGTATCCACTGATAACCTATGTTACTAAATTTCCATCCTGTGGGATTCCAATGTTTTCTAACCTTCTTCCGCCATTGCTTTCTACCCTTCTTTGCTTGATTTTTTGCATTAACGATACTAACAGGGCATTTAACAGCATTAATCAACTCATTCACACCACATTCATTATTAGTAACAGAAACCAAGCAATCATCATTACATGTTTTGCCAAAAGTAGCAGAATTCGAATTAATTACAGTATGCTTATAGCTAATACTAGAATCAACACGATTCGTTTTATTCAACTCAAACTTAATGTTCCTAGGGTGATCTTCTACTTTCTTCCATTGCACATTTTTAGCTTGCGAGGTCCTATCTTGCTTTGTATTGCCTGGAGGCTTTGACCCTCTTGCTTTTGTGTCACTGATTACTCCTGTAGAGGGAATTATGGGAACATTAGTTGGTTGGGCTACCTTATGCATTCCTGAACTAGAAGTGCAGGGATCTGTACTACTTGTGGGCACTTTAAAGTTCACTTTCTTAACACTGGGCATAGAATGGTTTGCATACTTAGCACTAGGCATAGAACAAGGCATCACAACTTTATTTTTCTCACATAAGGATTTTGGACATGTTGCTCTTAAACATTCTAACAGCTCCTGAGATCGTTTGGCCTGAATGCAAGCAAACCTAATTTCACTATCAAGTGGCTTGTTTATGTAATCTTCTTCAACAATCTCATGGAGACATTCTAGACTATCCTTAAGGTGAGCGAAATAGTTATGAAACACAAGTTCGTTATTTCTAAGATGAGGAGGAATATATTTAATAGTCACAGTATATTTGCAGTCTGTAGATGACTTCGATGCAACATTCTCATTAAAGACAAGTGGCATTTTCCCTTTTTCCTGACTCTTCAGATTCTCAATTTCCTTTTGTAAATGACGTTATTTTTTCGTTGTTCTTGTCACGAGTGACTTTCATTGAATCATATAACTCTTTAAAGTGTTGTTTAACTTTTTCATTTTCTTCTAGAAAACTCTCATTTTCCTTTTGTAAAACATTAACCAAGTTTTGAAGATGAAAAGTTTGAGAACACTGAGAATTTAAAAGAGGAGGCATTTGGGAGCCAGTCACATTGTTCTTTTCACCCTTTAATTGTGAAATTTGGGTTCTCATTTTTCTGATCGTGTTACAATGAGCTCGAATCTGTTCATCACGTTTGCTAATTTCAAAAACTGCATCAAATTCAGGAGTATCCAAGGATGTCTTGATATTTGAGGTTTTAACATTTTCTTTTAGATGTTGATATTTTAATTGCAAAGCAAGATGCTCAACTTCCAATTTAGAAAAGTGTTTCACCAGGTTATCATGATCATCTTGTTCAACTTTATCATGCAATTTAGAGTTAGTTTTCTCAAGCTCAATGACACGATCATGGGAGACTTTCAGAGCAACAGATAATTCATGAAATTGAGATGCGTTAATTGAACAGTTCGTGGCAGTGTCAAACACATCTTGAGTGATACATTCAGAAATCAGATTCTCATTTAAGGTAAGCAAGTTCTTCCTCTCAATCTCATTATATTTAATTCTCGCTCATAGTCATTGACCTCAACTATCATTGCATCAAATTCCTTTTCCATTTCTTTAATATCTGAATCCATCACCTTTTTAAGACTCTCAAATTGACCTTTTAATTGTTTAAAGAAAGACATGACCTCAGTTAAATAGCATTCTTTAGTTTGCTCAAAACCCCTTTCCCCTACAGTTATCCCTGTAGGTGTGATTCTCTTCTTACATGTCTTCTCAAAATCAACAAATAGTTGATAAACAACATACAGGCTGATTAAGGTCTTGCTATTAGTGGAAATAGTTCTAGGAACTAAGTGCATTGGTGTATTTGGAGGATACACAGTGGCTGCAAGCATTTTCCTAAGGGGAATGTTTGTTTCAACAAGTACATTAACTTTTTGTTTATCCATATCTTTCTTCCAAAAAATCTGTTCTGGGGTTAATTGATTTTGATGCTTAAACATGTTCAGGGAGATCCAATTTTCCTTAGTGTAATCATGGGGTATGATCGTTATGTTATTCTTTTTACATGCAGGATCGTTAAGCTTCTTATCCATTTTCTCCCTAGATGCATCATCTAATATTCTATCCTCTTCCGTGCTTCCAATACATGATGGTGTTTGCCTAGGCTTAAGAATCTCATTACCATCATATAGTACCTTATGAGCAGCTCTAGCCTTTTTACCTACCTCAGGATTTGGTTCATCAACAATGAGAATACTATGCTTATCGCTTAAGACTCTATGCTTAGTGATCATGTGAGCAGTCTGAATGGTATTCCCTTGTACGTACAACTTATTTTCAAGCTCGTTTTTCAAATTTTTTAGGTTGGAAAATTCATTTAAAAGTTTTGATTCCTTAGCATTAAATTCCTGCTTAAGCACTTTCACATTTTCTTGAAGTTCTCGTTTTTGCTTAGCAGTTTTAGAAAGCTTTTCTTTTAAGGAATCTAGCTCTTATTTTAATATTTCTTCCCTAAAATTACTTTTTCTAATAATTGCATGCATTTGGTCATCCATTTCCTGTTCACGGGGTAGTTAACGCAAACTTAGCACGTTGTTCATACACAACAACTTGTTCTTTATAGGCATTCAGTTCAGAGATAACAGAATCATCAGGGGCACATGCAGTGTATTCATCAAAGACATAGTCATCATTGACTGCAAAAGATGCATCACTTGGTACAATCACACTTTCACTTTGTGTCCCATATTGATCATATGGGACAATATTACTATTACCTACATTATCCATATCTGATTCATTAGTTACATGTGTTTGTACATTGATATGCATCTCTTGCTTATCAACTTCATCGTACAGTTTTAATACCTCAGAGATGATTGATTCTTTTGAAGGACCAGCCTGCTTTGATGATGAGATCTTTGGAGAGACCATTGGAGAAATGCTAGCCATGAAGATTGTCTGGGCAGTAGGTTCATCATCGACATCAGAGTCATATGCATCACAATCGGCAACTTGAAAGGCATTTTGATGATTGTGACCTATTTCCTGAATTGGCTGTTCATCCACATCTGCATCATATGTCTTAGCATTCCCTTCTGCAAGAAATAACAACTCCTCTTCATCCAAAACTGCACCATTGTCCTGAGCATGCACAAGCAACATCTTGTCTCTGAAGTATTCTGCATTTTGAGAACGTTTTGGAGATGTGCAGTTCCTTGCAATGTGTCCATCACCACCACAGTTGTAGCACTTGATTTGCTTTACTTGTCCCTGATTGGTAATTCTTCCACGATTCTGATTAGCCACATACCCTCCACCTACTCCTCCTCTTCCCTGTTCATACTGCCTTCCTTGAACTGGTTGCACCATAACCTTTCCATCTCTGACAGTGGCTTGATTGTGTGGGTTGGACGCTGTTCTGAGGTTATTGTTGGTGTGAGGAGTGGTATTCAGATTTTGACTAACCATGAGAGACAGTTGATTGATGAAGTTTTCCATGATTGTTTTTGTGTCTGGAGGCTTATATGCTGGATCAGGAATGAGTTTGTAGTTACCATTTCCCGTAGGTATGACTTGAGAAGCTTTGGTGGTAATTCCAACATTTGTGTAAAAGGCTATTGAATCATTTGAAGAACTTGTTTCTCCCTGTTTAGTTTTGAACTGTTCAAGAATCATTCTTTCAAACATAGCATGTCTCTCGTTCTGAAGGAGGAAGGCATACAGTTGCTCATAGTTGGTGTTCTTCAATCCTTTGGTTAGCTTCACAGAAGTGACATATTTGTGCCATTCGGGATTCATGTTATTCACAAACTTTGAGTTCAGCTGAATATTTGGCATGGTCATTTTGATATTCCTCATATCATTCACAAGCTTGTGGAATCTCACGTAATATTCATAGACACTTTCTTCTGGTTTCATCTTAAAGTGCTCAAATTCATCATACAGTTGTGATTCTATGTCTTCCTTAGTTAATTCAGAACCCTAGAGAAGCATCTTGACATTATCCCAAATCGCCTTGGCTTCAGTGTTGTGATTGATAAGCTTGTAGATATCTTTTAGAAGACCTTGAAGTATAATGTTTGAAGCCCTGATATCAGCATCGAATCTCTTTTTCTCCTTATCACTGAGCTCATCATACGTCTTTGGTCTGTCCAATCCAAAGATCATTGTTCTATCTACAGCAGTATCAATTATGTCTCTTGTAGTCTCAATCTGATAAGGTCCTTCATCAATTGACTTGAGAACGTTGACTCCATTTTCCTTTCCCAGACAATACAGCCTAATTCGTTGAGCCCATGAGTCATAGTCAGTTCTGTCAAGCATGGGTAGACGAGTGTCTGAACCAGCTGCTTGAACGTCCTCAGCTACAGTAGAGATGATTGTAGGCACGTTGGTAGACATGTTTACAGATTTCACGGGATTATATAACTCTATGATTAAACCGGGAAATAGATTCTTTTACGGGGATTTTACTAAATCAAGAGAAAACCGTATTAGAAACAAATATTAACCAAGTCGCTAAAACCCTTGAACCAAATCGCTAAGCACCAAGTCGCTAAGTAGAAACTCGCTAAACCTCAAGTCTCTGTGAATCAAGTCGCTAAGCACAAGTCGCTAAGACCCAAGTCGCTGAACACAAGTCGCTAAAGCACCAAATCGCTAAGCAGACAAGTCGCTAAAGAACAACTCGCTAAGTATCCAAGTCGCTAAGAATCAAGTCGCTGAACACAAGTCACTACTGCACCAAATCGCTAAGTAGACAAGTCACTAATAGAACAACTCACCAAGAACTATAAAGCCAAGTCGCTAGAAATAATAGAAACAAGTCGCTAACCCAACCAAGTCGCTAGCCGAAGTGGAACCTCCACTAACTTGTACTGTTTGTCGGCATGTCTCAATAGACAAGTTGCTAGGCTCAAGTCTCTACTCCACTAACTACAAGTCACTGGAAATTAACAAAGTAACTCGCTACCAAGAAAACAACTCAGAGAGCCAAGTCGCTAGGTAGAAAACTTTAAGAACAATGCTTTTCAATCCAAAACAAGCCCAACCACCGTGATTCAAGCTTTACAAATCAAAACCCAAGCACATACAATGATTCTAAACACAAAAGTACACTCAAAATTCAAACTTTAACACAAGAAATGATCTCAATGATGCAAAACCCACTAAACTTTTTCAAACCCAAAAACCATATAAAACCACTAGAAATCCAAGGATATGTAAGAGAGATGATCAAACCTTGGCTCTTGATACCAATTATAAGATATAGGATTTTACAAACACATCAAACCATGATCACATGAGGCATTAAAGAGTTTTAGAGAGAGAAAGTTCTAGTGAGAGAAATGGAAGAAAGTTGGGAACTATGTGAAACAAAGAAAAATGGTATTGAAGCTCCAACCCTCTACCTTAGGAGGTAGAGGGTATTTTTAGTGTCTTACAATAAAAGCCACCTACGGGCTGTGGATCAGGCATACAGTGGGTAAAGACCCATCCGTCCTCCACGATGTTACTTAACTAACAACTTACTAACATTAAATAACTACGACTACGAGCTTTCTAATGATTACATATACTTGAGGTAACCGACACTTTAATGACTGAATTTTCTAACTCCTAACAATAAGTGGTACTGAAGAATGTTATTTTTCTGGTGACTCGTGGAATAACTTCATAGAATTGAGTGGTTATTGGAATATAAGGATGATACATTTCATTAAGTAGGGTGTCGACACATTCTATGTTACAACTTATGAAGGAGATGGAAGAGAAAGTGGTGTTTATGGTATTATTCATATACGTAACCGCAAAGTTAGATGCATTGGTGAAGTTGGAAATGATGAAAATTTATCTCCCATAATATCCTGTTCTATATTTTTCCCTTGCGTTGTTGTATTTTTATGTATACGTTTTATTTTATACCATTTGGTTTTTTTAATCCAGTGGTTTCCTTTAGAGTTTCTACAAGATGTTGATAGGAATGACTATGTGATTCAATTTTCTGACATTGAAATCCATGTTGTGGCAAGGCAAGGCATTATTCCTGGAACAGTTGATAGCATGGGTTTCAGTTGAATGTTCATTAGAATACAGTTGTGCACCGTATGAATCTGATGGCTGGCGAGCGCATTGTTCTGACTAAGAAAAATAGGAATGACTTTCGAGTTTCTTTAATGAGGTTTGATGATGATGGGTTCCAACTTATTCATGAGCAGCATTTCCCTACTCGGCTTTCTTTTTTGCAAGGTCAGGACCAGAATGAAGCAAGTAATAAGTTTTTTCTCTCAAATATTCTTTGCTTATTATGTATTAGTTTTACTGCCAATTATTGTAATTGTTGTGCACCATTTTAAATTTGTTTTGTGTTTCATGTTTTGAAGATGAGAGATTGGTTCACGGTTTTAAATTTGTTTTGGACATTTAACTGAAGAAGAAACATTATACCTATGGTTTTCCCATTTGTTCTTGACTCTGGTAGATTGGTAAGGATGTTTTTTTAGAAAAAGGGAAAATTATGTGTGTTTGGCGTCTAATTATCAACAATTTCACAATCTTTTGTTTCTCTATTTTTTGAAATGTGTTATACATGATTGCAGACTATACCGACTCTATTACACCCTAAAACTAGGTTTTAAGTATTTTATTACAAGAATGCCATTTGAATAGTTGATTATGACTTTTATAAGTTCTAAGGACTTACGGGATTGGTTAGTCAACCCGATAGTCAAACTATAAGTGTTAAAGGTTATAAGAAAGATGGACTAAAGTACTAATATTGTCAAATAGTAAATATGTTACAAAGTTATTGTGGCCAAAATATAAGCAAAGGGATTTAAAGGACCATAAGGGTTAATTGGCCAAACTAATAACTAGTTATAACTAAATTCCCTCGATAATTCTACAGGCTTCTCATTCTTTCAAGAGAGTTTGTACAAGTCGATTCATAACAAAAAGGAGGGAAACAATGGTTCTTGGATGATCAATTAATGAAGAGATTAGAGTTCCATGGAAAGAGTTTAGTCTCTAATAATGCTTCTCTTCAAGTAAGTAACTTAATTGTTGAATCAATTGAGAATTAAGGGTTAGGGTTCATGTAACCAAGTAAAGGGGTTTTGAGTAATTCTGTTTCTAAAGTAAGAACTAAAGTGTTTATGATGTTTGGTTAACGTTAGTTAATGAATTAAAGATTAATTAGTGATTTTGGAATATGATCATGATATGATCATATAAAAGAAAGGGATGGATTTTGGTTATGGTTATGGATAGAATAAGAGACGTTATATTGTTATGTAAATTATAAGAGTTAAATATGTATTGGTGATTCTTGGCTAGGAATCAAGTGTTATTGATGGTGAGGTTCTTGGAAAAGGATTATGACTTACATGTAATCCTAGCTTGGATGTGAGGTAAGTAACTTGTACTAAAACATGTGTTATATGTGTGTTTATCATATATGTATTATGATTGTGTAAGAGTATAATACTTGGATTTAGTAATGGTTGAAGGCTAGGAAATGATAGCTAGTTATTGGACTAGGAGTATGCTAGCTTATTGTCTTTGGACTAGTAAAGGTATGTAATTGATTATTCTTAATGAGACTTGTTGTTAGCTTATGTGACGAAGGTTTGTGTGGTATGGATTGAATGTTATGGTTTGGAAGCAATTAAAGTGATGATGATGCTTATGTGATAAAATGTGTATGATATGTGTTTTATGTCGGGTTACTTACTAAGCGAAAGCTTACGGTTTAATTGTTTAACCGTTTTGTAGGTTCAATTTTGAAGAAGGTAAAGCGATTGGAAAAGTCTTAAGGATTGGAAGAGTATATGTTAGAAGGTTTGTATGCAAATAGGAGCTTAGGCAAAATACCGAGCTCGAAGTAAAAGTTGTTCCCTGGGAGTTTTAAATGGGTTAAATGTTTGTAAGTTAAGTCTTTGAAATGGTTTAAGAGTCATTTTACAGGTCCTAAATCATGTTAAAGGGTTATGTTTAAGTGGTGTATGCAAACGGGTCAAAACGGGTATTTTGGCATAATACCTGTCACTTTGTAAAGCACGTTTCCGTAGGTCATTTTGACCAATTTTATGCATATATTTGATGTTTATAATGACCTAATGATTTCTGGAAGTTTTGGTGTTATGTCATGTTATAGAATTCGTTTTCCGGAAAATGGGTCAAAAGTACAAAAGAGGTATGCAGAAAAGGGGTGTTTGGAATGCAGAATGATATTTTGGTTTGGTACCGAAATTTGGAACCAAAACTCCAAATTTCGGTTTGAAAGTGAAAATTGGAACCAAATTTTGGTTTGGTAACAAAATTTGGAACCAATACACCAAATTTCGGTTTGGCACCGAAATTTGGAACCAAAACTCCAAATTTCGGTATGCCAATTTCGGTATGGAAGTGAGCAGATTTTATTAGTTTTCCAAAATCATATCTTTTTAACCTTAAGTCGTCACGGGTCGTGCCACCCGTCATTTCGAAGGTAATTAAGTCTAGTTTCATTTAAAAATAGTCTCAAGGTCCAGAGGTTTATAGATGTTTTCCAGCTTGTAAAAGAGTGACAGTGGGTCAGTTTTTGGGTGTACTTTTTGAAAAAAAAAATCACGTTTTTAGTCGTGTCGTTCACGGGGTGTTACAGGCTCGTTTTGTCAATGATAACCAACTCCAAGGATTTCAGCATGCAATTTTAAGGAGGATGGAAACAGAGCGGCGTGTAGTTTTGAAATTTAAATTTCATCAAGAAAGGCCATGGAGTAATGATCACATGACGTTGAGGACTAATCGGATCATTCTTGCTACAGAATTTAACTTTTCAATGAACAAAATGCTTTGGTTTCATCTTGTGGGAACAATAATTGACCCTGGTTTTGAAGTCCACCTATTCAATGGTCATATCCCATTAGTTCCTATATTTGATGTTTGCCGAGATGACATGAGGTTGGTGCTTGATGTGGTTATGTGTTTAAGAACGTTGTTGGTCTAGTATCTGTGGTAGTGTTTTTCGGTTTAATTTGAACTTAGTAGTTAAAACTTTCTTGTGTTTGTTATTGTTGCTTTTGGCATGTTTATGGTGGATATCTTAACTGTGGTTTTTGCTATGTAACATGAAGTTGTGCTAATGTATTTGGTTTCATGATGTATTAAATTATTCTTTGTGTTATATTGAGATATGTTGTTTCTATATATACCCGTGGTTGGGAGGTCCCATTTTTTAAAATTAATGTGAGTCGTTGTAGCTGTTAGTTTGGCATAGCAGACTTGTAAATAGAATCGACAAAAGGGTTGGAATGATGTATTTAACGATTTTTAAGAATATAAAACGGGGAAAGTATTTTAATATTGCATCCTAAAATTGTTGGTGTGTAAAGCTTATATCCTAACTAAAGCTTCTTTATACACGACATTGGTTGTTGATTTTGCGTAGTTCCCCTCATCATCACAACATAAAATATTTAAGCCTTTCTTGCTCTTCACTCTTGAGACAGCGACATATAGTTGGCCGTGTGAGAAAATCGGCCTTTGAAGGAACAACCCTACTTGTGACAACTTTTGTCCTTGGCTCTTGTTAATTGTCATTGCAAAGCATATTGCCATAGGAAATTGGCTACGGTTAAATTTAAAAGGCATCTTATTATCAGAAGGGCTTAGGATCATAAGTGGGATTCCACAGACTGTGCCAACACAACCTCCAAATATAATTTTTGCTTCAATTATATTTACGCCCATCCTTATTACCTAGAGCCTTGTGCTATTGCATAATCCAGCTGTTTGGTCAATGTTCCTCATGCACATAACAGGAGTGCCTACTTTCAATTTTAAACTGTGATGAGGAATATCGGCTATTCGGATGTTGTTAAGGAAATCGCATGTATATAGTACTTCGTTGAAATTGGTATTCATATCTGCAATAACCAATGAGTCACAACTCTCGTATGTATGTTCGGCTCCTGGAAGAAGCTATAACATTTGATCGTTTATCATATCTACCATCTCGTGAGTTGGTGCAAGAATGGCTTTTTCTTGAAAGAATGTTGGATTATAAAGGTTTTTGATTAATTGAGGGTATGTTTCTTCAATAGTTTTCCGAATGTGATCGTCTCTATCTGGAATTAACATGTCATTTAGGAATTCGATGGTTGCTTCCCCATCGTTCTTACCCCCCCCCCCCAATTGTATTGTTACCAATGGATAATATCAAACCAGCAAAATCTTGAATTTCTTTTCGTTCAAAACTATATGTGCTTGTTCCTAATCTCATTTTGACGGTGAGATGCAGGACGGTGCAATGCTGCCACAGATATTAAGAGCCTAATGTCACATGAACGACATTATGTCTGCTATCGTTTGTAACTACGGGTAGAAGTTGTCGAAAGTCTCCATTGAACATAACAAATTTCCCGCCAAAAACCTCTTTAGAAGGTGTAGATGGATGTGTCCTACATATATCTCTTAACGTCCTGTCAAATGCATCATTGCAATGCCTATGTGTCATTGGAGCTTCATCCCATATGATCAACTTACACATCCTTATCAATTCTGCTAATTCGCTATCAGCTGAGATATGGCACATGAAATCCTCGACTATATTGATAGGAATAGAAAACAGATAATGGGTTGTCCTGCCACCTTCCAACAAAAGTGCAGCAATTCCACTTGATGCAACATTCAAGACTATTTCTCCTTTTGATCTTATTGTTGCTGATAATTTTTTGTAAAAGATATGTCTTACTAGTTCCTCCATATCCGTATACGAAGAACATGGCTCCTTTTTCTTTGTTCACACTGTCTATGACAGTGTAGTGTATACCTTTTTGCTGATGTGCCAATGAACCGTACAATTGTTTATCTTGTACGTGTAAATCATGTATATTGTATTTCAGTTCATTTGAGACCAACCTATTGTAACTTGCCATTGTGAACATTTCGTTTGGTAATGGCATGCTTGGTATATTTTTAAGGCTTTTGTTGTTACAAAGGAGCATATGCTCGATATATGTGAGGCATATGTTCTTCCTTTCACTGTCTGAGAGTTCCAATCCTATAATGAAAATAAAACAGTTAGTTTGTGTGTATTTTAGCTTTCAATATAGTTTTTGTTTAGTTTTTTTTTATTGTTAAGATTACACACCTGGATCATTTCTTTTGACACGTTCAATATGTTGTACATCTACCGCCAATACTTCCCATGTTTTTTCATAAACAACCTCTAGTCTCGACATGATTTCTGTCATAATTAGCATTACATAAAATGTGCACAGATAATTTCCAGACCCCCATAAGCTGGCTTCCAACAATCCATCAATATATTCCTTGTCATCCTCCAATAGTTCTCTGGATTCGCAAGCATCTTTGTATATAGCATATGTGACACCCTCATACTTTTTAAAATCAATCCAGTCCATTGCACCTCTAACTTTGTTGAGCAAGACTCGTAAAATTCACCAAAAAAAAGAGGGACATGATGTACTCGTCCAATACATGTCCCTTTTTGTCTTGGTTGCCATATTCTTTCTTCTTTCCTCCATACATAGTGCTCAGGAAACTCGTGATAAAGCAGCTTCATAGCATTTTCATCTATCTTGTTTGTTTCCATCTGTGCTATAAACTTGGTTTCATTGACAGTTGCCATTTCCAATGTGAAATCGATACTTTCTATTGCATCAAATATAACTGATTGTTCTCCTTGTAAGTGAAATGGCAATCTCTCTACAAGAGCAAACCTATAGTGTATGTCAAATCCGTAAATCTTCCAAGCTGCTTCACATGCTTAAAGGTATCTACAATCGTATTAATCTTTAATTTCATCAACATCTTCATCTTCAAGAGCAACTATCGCTCTGTCTGGGCCCTTATTTATGTACTTGAAAAGATATTTTATAGATCCAGCCTGGTTACACCATTTATTGTTTATATGGGATTGATAACGTCGTAGCAAACCCGGGTTGTAGGGTACCACATATCCATTATGCATTTTTGTTCCACTTTTAGTTATAGTAGAACCATCATTTCTTCGTTTATAAATTGCATACCCACTTTCATCAATGAAGGTCTTGTTGATAAATTGTTTTGGGAACTTCTTTGTGCATTTGTTCTATATTGTGCAAGGATAGCTTGGGCAGGTCCATAGGGGCCATGCATCATGTGGTCTGTAACAATTTGATAGAGCTTTGGATCATTGTTTTTGTTTGGTATCTCAGAAGAAATAAATCGGTTAATTTGTGTCGGCCGTCATTTTATGTTTTTCTTCCAAGAAAAGCAATATATGTGCGTGTGGGAGCCCTTTCTTTGGAATTCGATTGTTTAAATCGCTGTATGAATAACATAATATCATATGTAATACATAAAGTATTAAAGGATAATAAATAATAATGTATATAAAATGAAAATGCCGTAGACACCTGCTTTGAGCCGGCGATAATAATTGCGGTCTTTAAAATCTTGCATAAGGCTGTCAAGTTTTTGTTTAAAAACTCATGTTACTGCGTCGGGCCTGTCTTCTGATTTCAACCCCTTGTCAGACACAAAACGTGCAATTTCTGGGCAGTTTGGGTTGCATGTGAACGTTATAAACAGACGCGGATATCCATACACCTTTCAAACTTTCATGGCATCTAAATAGTTTTACATCATATACCTTGGGCTACCGGTAAAGGATGATGGCGATACCACTTTTTTCCCTCATAGTTTTACTCCCAAATTTTCGTCATCCGCCAACTTTGCTAATTTTGAGTATGTTTCAATCCTTAAACCTTTTTGTTGTTTACGTATAAATGACAACCTTTCAAATTCAACCATAGTGTATGCATCAACAATAAATTGCTGGCACAACCTCATTGCATTGAGAATCATTGGGAAAATACCCGCTCTATCTTGCAATCGATGTGGTTTCTCATTGTTACTCTTGTTTTTTTGTTTGTTGGGGTTTCATCAGTAACACCCACATGGTATATATTAGTCCGATAACCATCTTCAGCGTATGGAAACAACAATGGACATTGTAGTGCGAGATATGAAGGATGCAATTCACTAATTATTTTAACGCCTCCTTCTTGCATATGAAGAATGATTTCCTTTTTATTAGTTGTGCTGTCAAAATCTCCGACTATTAGAGATGAAACTTCAGAAGCTGTAGGTAGGTTGTAATTTCTTTCATTATGGTCTCGTGTACCAATAAGGCATAATCTAAAGTAAATATGGTGGTTTGAAGACACAAAACGTTCACATGCCATTCGAAACTGCTCTACTAATGGATTAATTGAATCAAGCATGTCACGTAATTCAACCGTGAGCTGGTGGTCTATGAGTTGGTTGTATGTTGTTGTCGATGGATCGTTGTAAAATGCAGAATGTAAACGATCAGGCCGGTTTTCATACTTAAAATTTATTAGCTCATTAGAAGTAAGTTTAAAAATAGGAAGCAAAACTAAACTTTGTTTGAGATTGTATGCTTGGGTAGGCTAACATACCAAAAACCATTAATTCAATTATGGATTTCATTTTCAGCGTCGTAAATATATAAATGCGCAAACATTGGTTGTTTTCCTTCGTTTGGCAATAAAGAACCCATTAAGAGGTAATTTTGACCTTGTATCCTGTAGCAATACACACCATATCCTTAATTAACTGATGTGTCTTGTTTTGCGCCCATAGAAGTAAAATCAAACATGGAGTTATAACGTTGGATATTATCGATGAACGCATTGCTTTTCGGGGTGGTCACCGGTAATGAGTTTCTTCAATAATGATGGGGGATTCAGTACCTCATTTCCCAATTCGACTTTCCCCCTGCCGCAACAAATTGAAAATGACTCTTAGTTGGTATGTGTATTTCCTACCATATTCTCAGCATTCTATAGTAATGCGTCACAAGATTTGGATGAAAAAATTGGGTCTCCATGATTTATGTAATCTGTTGGAAGATAAAGTTTTAAACTATTTTAGAAATTACAAAACAGGACAATATATGTTATTGTTATAAGCCATGTTTGACACACTTGTTTTAATATAGTATTTTGTGTGTGTACCATTAGATATCCCTACCAACGTATATGTTTCTAAATGTTGTGAACTCTGTCTCTTTGCCATTGTGTTTGTTCAGCATAAGGAGGTGTTTTTATTATTGCTGCAATGAAATAATGTATTTAAATTTTCTGTTAATACAAATAAGCCGTAAAAACGTTTATTTATGTTTATGATCTTCTAATGTTTTGTCGATAACAAACGTAAAATCATTTTAACGAAACAAATAAAATACGTAAATGGTTTGAGCCAATAGTTTTCTAACACACTTACGTTTTCACATAAAACACTAAAACAAGTATAAGTGATTTTATGATTTAATAATACATATGTACAATAACTAGTGTTTACATATTGGGTGAATATATACATAACTAGTATGTATTATAATGGGTAATACAATTGGGTAAAAACTTAAGTATTTGACCCATTGACCAAATACATTGAATGTAGTTGGTTACAACCCAAAGCCCATGACCCATACCCATGGAGCTTAACACATAACCCATTGCATAACATCATAATTAAGTCATATATGGATGATATCCATGACCTATGGTTTTAATCCATGACCCATGGTTTTAGTTCATGAACCATGGACTAGATGCATTGCATCTTGTAGATACATTGTATCTACTTGGATACCCATGATCCATAACCCATGACCCATGACCCAAAACCCATGGGCAAAAAGGAGCGTCCCACGGATCCCAAGTACTAAACTGGACGGATCCCTCAAGTGAGGGATCCGTGGGATCCGTGGAACAGTAGCCATTTTCTCTCTATAAATAGTGAGCCATTTCTTCATTGTTTCTCACCCCTTTTCTCACATATTTTCTCTTTGAGTTATAAACTCTCTAAACTCAGATCCAAGTGATCTATGTATGTAGTTTTGCTTTTGTGTGATTCTCTAGGTTCCTCTTAAAGGTGAGATCACCACCTTTTGAAGTCGAGCAAGCTCAAGTTCATGAGTTGCCATGCTTCGTTATCATCAAGACTACTGAGGTTCTCTTGTTCATAGTTCTCTTCTTTCTCATAAGAAGTGTAGTGTTGAAGACATTAGTGAAAGATGTCTAAAAGAGTCAAGACGAAGACATTACTGAAAGGTGTCGAACGTCCGTATTGAAAGCACTAGTGAAGGGTGCTTAGAAGTCAAGGCTAAAGGCGTTAGTGAAAGGTGCCTAGAAGTCAAGACACAAGACATTAGTGAAGGGTGCCTTGAGATCGAGTCAAAGGCATTAGTGAAAGGTGCCTAAGGTGTACATTTGATATGGTGTGATTCGATGTACAAGATAGATTAGTATTGGGTCAAAGGATATTGATATCCTTGTTGATATTGTTATAAGGAGTAGATCTCCTTTGGGGTTAGTTATTGGTGTAGTTTTGGGTAGTAGTTCCTCCATTGTAATGGAACTCGGTTGCTAGCCTAGTACCGGATAAAGGGTAGGCGACGTAGTGATAGGTTTGGTTCTACCTTGTGGAAGAACCCGGTATCTAGCCTTGTACCGGATAAAGAGTAGGCGACGTTGTAAAGGTTTCTCCGCCATTAGGAGTTGGTGTCGTGTAGTGCTTACAAACTCTCGAGTAGGTGACTCGGGGAGTGGAGTAGGGCAAGGAAGGTGTCCTTGTAGTCGAACCACTATAAATACTCGCGTTGTGGTTTAGTGCTTCTTACTCCTTATCTTTTCATTACATACTCATATATGCTTATCTATCAACATCCAACACACATTCTTGAATAGATTGACATAAGTCGATCTAAATAGTTTAAAACCAAGTTTTAATTGGTAAAACTATTCAACCCCCTTCTAGTTTTCTACAATTGGCATCAGAGCTTCGTTACTAAGGTTCTTAAAGTATATTGTACTTTAAAAACTTTATATGATCCGTGTTTAATTGAAAACTACAAAGAAGGTCTTTTACAAAAACAAACACCATGTTTTTAAAACACTTTGTTTGGATGTTGATTAGATGACAACATTTTTTTTACTATTTATTTAATTGCACTAACCTTCTTTGTCATGTTGCCTAGTTAAAGCTCATACCTACCAAGCCATAAGAATTGCTTGGTAACAAGAATACCTTCCCTAAAAAGGTATCTTAAAAATGAAGGAACCGGAATTGTCTACTGACATTTGTTGTGTCATTTGTAAAGACATTCCTAAGTGCATTAGAGGTATGATTTTCCACTTATTTCTAAATAACATTAGGATTAAAATACACCGTTGGTCCCTAAACTTGGCAAGGTGCATCGTTATGAGAGAAAACTGAGCCTTTTCATCGCCATAGGTCCAAAACATGGCCATTAAATGCCAGATTAGTCCTTTGACCAAGTCAAAGTCTGATTTTTGTTTTGTAGTCGAGGGTATTTTAGTCCGTACACATTTATACTTTTATAACACATTTATATTTACCCCTTCATCTTTCATCCTCTTCATCATCTACCCAAATCATTCATCTCCCAAATCATCATCTCCCAAAATTTCAAACACCCCTATCTTGCCTTACAAACCTGTAACCAGTACGAGTGCTAAATAATCATTTGTTTGAATATTTGAATCAATTCCTCTAACTTGTCGGTTGTATATATTTTCTTATGACAGAGTTACCCCAATATTTATTTAATGGAGGGTTTTGCCGAGATGGAGGAATTATTGGAATCACTCAACCAAGACGTGTTGCTGAAAGAATGTGGTGTTGAGTTGGGGCTAAAGGTTGGGTACTCCATTAGGTTTGAAGATGTGACCTCCATGTCAACGAGGATTAAGTACATGACGGGCGGACTGTTATTGAGGTGAATAAACAAGCTTGCACATCTTGTAGCATTTATGTATATTCAAATATTTTATGCTTCAAGCCTGCAAGTCTGAACTATATCAATTAGAAATAATGTGGATGAAGAGAAGACCATATGATACTTAAATATCTAAGCTTGCCTGAAAATGTTTTTCCTTGTTTATGTTTGCCTACAATGTGGTTTATCCTCCTCAGCTGTAGGCGTAATAAATAAAATGTTGTGAGAGGTCGTTTGTCCTGAGATGAAACATGTATTTCATTTTGCTGTTAACTGTCCTTCACCCCTTCAGTATATTGAAAGTCTCTCTGGTTATATATTTGTTTATTTCATATAATTGTTTTGATATACTGGCCTGTACAAAAGCTTTCTGCTAAAAACATGCATCTGCCACCTGAGCCTCATGTTTGCCGTGTCAATAATATAATTCTTCATTGGCCTATGTTTAGTGGTGGTAGGAAAAACTTATTATATCTACTTATCATAACTGGTCTTAAGTTTGCTTTATCTTTTGTTATATTTTTTCAGAGTTTATGTTATTCTCTGCAGTGGCAGTCAAATATATTTTTAGGACTAACTGTATATGAATCTTGTTTTCAATTTTTTATATAGGGTGTTGCTATTAATTTCGTGAAAACTGATGATATCAAGATTCTAAAAGATATTGAGCAATACTAGAGTACTCAGATTGATGAAATGCCAATGAATGTGGCGGACTTGATATAAGGTCCCAGAGAAGCTCCAATCAACTGAGAACAAGACTTGGAGGTTGAATGGGTGTTTTGCTGGTGGACTAAAGACTTGCACTTTTTCGTGGTTTTCCGAGTAATGAGTGGATCTGTGATGCTGAAAAACTTTTAAGTTTGCTTTGGATTGTAATTGTGCGCTTGGAGGATAATCCCAAATTGTTGTCTTTAATTTAGATTAGACGTGTTTTATGCCGACTTTGTTTTGTGAATATGGAGGCTTGACTTTTTGACACATGAGTGACTGGAAACATGTATTTCATTTATGCTAGAATTTGATAATTATGAATTTGGGGAGATGAATGATTTGGGTAGATGATGAAGAGGGTGAAAGATGAAGGGGTAAAATATAAATGTGTTATAAAAGTATAAATGTGTATGGACTAAAATACCCTCGACTACAAAACAAAAATCAGACTTTGACTTGGTCAAAGGATTAATCTGGCATTTAATGGCCATGTTTTGGACCTATGGCGATGAAAAGGCTCAGTTTTGTCTCATAACGATGCACCTTGCCAAGTTTAGGGACCAACGGTGTATTTTAGTCTAACATTAGCTTAATAAATAAGTGTGCTTACATAGGAATTTATATGATTATCGTTTGTGCATACTCATATATTACACGTAGCTTCGTTATGAAACTTTTCTCGCATACGTGTTGCTCTTTCGTCTAAAGTCGAGATTTATAAAATTTGTGTTTTATTTCGTTTAATCCAAAAATCATATCTTTCTAATAATAAAACAAAACACAAATCTCAAAAATTCCTCCTTCCCCATAAATCTCCCTCCGACGTCCACTCCACCAAATCCTCACTTTTTCAAATCTTCCACTTTCAAAGATTACCTCTCATTCAAAACTTCATCTTCCTCCTCATCTCAAACCAAAACCAAGAAGGTTCTTCATCAACATGGTTTACATCGCCCTCGTACTCATCGCCTTAACACTCATCGCTCTTGTGTTTCCCATGATGAAGTTCTAGTATGGAGACATATACTTTGTGTTGTTAATCTACATTATTGTTAGGAATTAGAAATTCCCGGTATTAAAGTGTCGGTCACCTCAAGTATATGTAATCGTTAGAAAGCTCGTAGTCGTAGTTCTTTTAAGTTAAGTAGTAATTTAGTTAAGTAACACCGTGGAGGACGGACGGGTCTTTACCCACTGTATGCCTGATCCACAGCCCAAAGTGTGGCGAGTTATGTAAGACTATAAATACTCTCTACCTTCCAAGGTAGAGAGTTGGAGCTCATAATAATATCTTTCACTTTCTCTCACTAAGTTCCCTAAACCTCTAACTTTCTCTCTCTAGAATTCCATCTATATGCTACTTTGTGTTATGGTTTGATGTGTATGTGAAAAGTAATATCTAACAATTGGTATCAAGAGCCATGGTTAGATCATATCCTGCACATCTTTGGATTTATAGTGGTTTTTAGGTGGTTTTTGAGTTTGAAAAAGTTTAGTGGTTTTTGCATCATTTGGTTGATTTCTTGTGTTAAAGTTTGAATTTTGTTGGTACTTTTATGTTTAGAATCATCAAAAGTGTTTAGGTTTTCATTTGGTAAGCTTGAATCATCTTGGTTGGGTTGTTTTTGGATTGAAAAGTGAAGGTTATTTGGTTTTTCAAGCTAGCGACTTAGCTCTCGGAATAGTTTCTTGGTAGCGACTTGCTTCACAGTTTTGAAGCGACTTACAGTGTTAAAACTAGCGTGTTAGATCTAGCGAGTTAAAGTACAAGTAGTGGAATCTCCACTACAGGTAGCGACTTGTGGTAGCGACTTGGTCAGTAACGAGTTGCTCTTTAGCGACTTGTGTTTCTAGCGACTTGTGTAGCGAATTGCTGCCAAAATTTGGTTAGCGACTTGGTCTGTAGCGAGTTACTACTTAGCGACTTGCTTTTCTGTTAGCGACTTAGGTTTCTAGCGACTTGGCTATCTAGCGAGTTAATTGGTAGCGACTTAGTGCATTACCATCTAGCGACTTGAGTGATTGTTTACGGTTTTCTCTTGATTTAGTAAAATCCCGTGAAAGAATCTATTTCCCGGTTTAATCATAGAGTTATAAAATCCCGTATAATCTGATAACATGTCTACCAACGTTCCTACTGTCATCTCCACTGTTGCCGAGGATGTACAAGCAGCTGGATCAGATACTCGTCCACCCATGCTTGACAGAACTGACTACGATTCTTGGGCTCAACGAATCAGATTGTATTGCCTTGGAAAGGAAAATGGTGTCAACATTCTCAAATCCATTGATGAAGGACCATATCGTGTTGAGACGACTAGAGACATACTTGATACTAATGAAGATGGTACTCCTGTTTACGGAATGGACAGACCTAAGATGTATGATGAGCTTGATGATAAGGAGAAAAAGAGATTCGATGCAGATATCAGGGCTTCAAACATTGTTCTTCAAGTTCTTCCTAAAGACATCTACAAGCTGATCAATCATAACACTGAAGCAAAGGCAGTTTGGGACAATGTTAAGATGCTTCTCTCAGGTTCAGAACTAACTGTGGAAGACAGAGAATCCCAACTCTATGACGAATTTGAGCACTTCAAGATGAAACCAGATGAGAGTGTCTATGAGTACTATGTGAGATTTCATAAGTTAGTGAATGACATGAGGAACATCAGAATGACTATGCCTAACATTCAGCTCAACTCAAAGTTTGTGAACAACATGAATCCCGAATGGCACAAGTTTGTCACAGCTGTGAAGCTCACTAAAGGATTGAAGAATACAAACTATGAGCAACTCTATGCCTTCCTCCTTCAGAATGAGAGACATGCCATGTTTGAAAAATTGATTCTCAATCAGTTCAAAACCAACCAGGGAGAGACAAGCTCGTCTAATGACTCAACAGCCTTCTACTCAAACATCGGAATCACAACCAAAGCATCACAAGTCATACCCTTGGGGAATGGTAATCACAAACTCATTCCTGATCCCATGTTCAAACAAGCTGATGCTGATGCACACGTGGGTAACATCATCAATCAACTAGCTCTCCTCATTAGTCAAAACATGAATTCTCTCCCACAAACCAACAACAACCTCAGAACTGCATCTAACCCACATAATCAAGCCACTGTTAAAGATGGAAGGATCGTGGTGCAACCAGTTCAGGAAAGACAGTATGATCAGGGAAGAGGTGGAGCTGGGAGAGGTTATGTTGGAAACCAGAATCGAGGAAGAAATGGTAACCAAGGTCAACCTAAGCCAATCAAATGCTATAACTGTGGTGGTGAAGGACACATTGCAAGGAACTGCACATCTCCAAAGCGTCCACAGAATGCTGATTACTTCAGAGATAAGATGTTGCTGGCACAAGCTCAGGACAATGGTGCTGCGTTGGATGAAGAGGAATTGTTGTTTCTTGCTGAGGGCAATGCCAAGACCTATGATGCAGATGTGGATGAGCAGCCTATTCAGGAGATATGTCACAATCATCAGAACGCCTTTCAAGTTGCTGACTGTGATGCATACGACTCTGATGTAGATGATGGACCTACTGCACACACAATCTTTATGGCTAGCATCTCTCCAATGGTTTCTCCCAAGATCTCTTCGTCACCGCAAGCTGGCCCATCCAAGGACAAACTCATCTCAGAGGTATTAAAGCTATACGATGATGCTGATGTGCAACAGATGCATGACAAAGTACAACCAACTGAAACTATTGAATCAAATATTGAAAATATGGGTAATATCAATATTGTCCCATACGATCAATACGTGAAACAAAGTGAAAGTGAAGTTGTACCAAGTGATGCATCTTCTGCAGTCAACAATGACTATGTCTTTGATGAATACACTGCATGTGCCCCTGATGATTCCATAATTTCTGAACTAAATGCCTATAAAGAACGTGTTGCTATTTATGAACAACGAGCTAAATTTGAGTTGACCACTCGTGAGCAGGAAATGGATGACCAAGTGCGTACAGTAATTAGAAAAAGTAATTTTAGAGAAGAAGTATTGAAACAAGAATTAAATTCTTTGCAAGAAAAACTTTCTAAAACAGCTAAGCAAAAACAAGAACTTCAAGAAAATGTGAAAATGCTTAAGCAAGAATTTAATGCAAAAGAATCAAAGCTCTTGAGAGATTTTTCTAATCTGAAAACTTTGAAAAACAAACTTGAAAACAAGTTGTACATGCAAGGAAACACCATTCAGACTGCTCACATGATCACTAAGCATAGAGTTCTAAGCGATAAGCATAGTGTTCCCATTATAGATAAACCCAACCCTGAGTATGGAAAGATAGCAAAAGCAGCTCAAAGTGTTATCTATGATGGAAATGAGATTCTTAAACCTAGACAAAAACCTAGTTGCGTTGAGTGCACTGAGGATGACAAGAAATTAGATGAAGTAACTAGGGAGAAGATGAATAAGAAACTAAATGATCCTAAGTGCAAAGAGAAGAAAGTAATTATCACTCCCCATGACTACAAGAAGGAAAACTGGATTTCCTTGAACAAGTTCAAGACTCAGACATTGTTGACTCCCGAACAAGTCTTCTGGAAAATGGATTTAGATAAGCAGAAAGCTGAAAATATTGCAGTAACAAACCCTCCCCTTTGGAAAATGCCTAGAGCAACTGTGTATCCTCCTAACACACCAATGCATCTTGTTCCTAGAACAATTGCCACTAAAAGCAAGACCTTAATTAGCCAATACGTTATTTTTCAACTATTTGTTGATTTTGAGAAAACTTGCAAGAAAAGGATCACACCCACTGGCATAACTGAAGGAGAAAGGGGTTTTGAACAAATGAAAGAATGTTATTTAACTGAGGTCATGCCTTTCTTTAAACTTCTAAAAGATCACTTTGAGAGTCTTAAAAAGGGGATAGAAACAGACATTAAGGGAATGGAAAAGGAATTTGATGCAATAATAGTTGAAATTAGTGACTATGAGCGTGCACTAAAATATAATGAGATTGAGAGGAAGAACCTGCATACATTGAATGAGAATCTTATTACTGAATGTGTTGCTCAAGATGTCTTTTTCACTGCTTCAAATTGCTCTATTAATGCTTCCAAATTTCATGAACTATCTGTGGCCCTGAAAGTCTCCCATGATCGAGTCATTGAGCTTGAACAAACTAATTCTAAACTAAACGAGAAAATTGAACTGGATGATCACGACAATTTAGTTAAACATTTTTCTAAACTAGAAGTTGAACATTTTAATTTACAACTAAAATATCAACATCTTAAAGAAAATGTCAAAACTTCAAATGTCAAGACATCTTCAGATGCTCCAGAGTTTGATGCAGTTTTTCAAATTAACAAACATGATGAACAGATCCAAGCTCAGTGCAACACGATCAGAAAGTTGAAAGCCCAAATCTCTCAATTAAAGGGTCAAACAAACAATATGACAGGCTCCCAAATGCCTCCTCCTTTAGATTCTCAGAATTCTCAAACGTTTCATCTTCAAAACCTAGTAAATGCTTTACAAAAGGAAAACGAAAGTTTTCTAGAAGAAAATGAAAAGGTTAAACGTCACTTCAATGAGTTGTTTGAATCAATTAAAGTCACTCGTAACAAAAACAACGAACAAATAACTTCATTGCAAAAGGAAATTGAGAATCTGAGGAGTCAGGTAAAAGGAAAAATGCCAATGATCAATGGGGAGAATGTTGTATCTAAACTTCACTCGGGTAATAAATCTGCTTTATCTGTGACATATGTCCCCCCTCACCTAAGGAACAACAAACTTGCCATTCAAACATATTTCTCATCCCTTAAGGATTGCTTAGAATGCCTGCGTGAGATTGTTGAAGAGGATAAGCTAGAGAAACCTCATGATAATGCAATTGGACATGCATGCTCATATGCCAAACGATCTCAAGAAATCTTAGAATGCTTGATCACAATATGCCCAAAGACATTAGGTGAGAGAGTTAACCCTTTGATTCCATGCTCAATGCCTAAGGCCAAACATGATATGCAATCGATTCCCAATGTTTTGAATGTGAGGAGTAATGTACCATTGAGTAGCTCAGATTCTAGATCTGTCAATGCTAGGAAAGTGAACTCAAATGTGCCTTCTAGGAGTGCTAATCCCAGTACCTCTAGTGTTAAGAAAGTGAACCTTAGTGCACCTACATGTAGCTCAGATCCCAGCACATCTAAACAGGTGGTGCAAAGAGTAGTAAAACAAACTAATGTTCCCATTCCCTCTACAGGAGTAATCAGTGACATTAAAGGGAGCAGGTCAAAGTCTCAAGACAATACAAGGAATGATAGGACCTCTCAAGCTAAGAATGTGCACTGGAAGAAAGTAGAAGAACAATCTAGGAACCTTAAGTTTGAATCGAATAAAACGAATCGTGTTGATTCTAGTATTAGCCATAGGCGTACTGTAATTAATTCGAATTCTGATACTATTTGCAAAACTTGTACTGATGATTGCTTGAATTCTGTTTCTAATCATGGATGTGATGTCAATGTTTTGCCTAATGATGTTAATTGTCCAGTTAATATTGTTAATGCTAAAATTCATGCTAAAAAGGCTAAAAGGCAAAAGCGAAAGAAAGTTAGAAAACAATGGAAACCCACTGGAAGAACATTCAGCAGAATAGGTTTTTATTGGATACCTGTTGGTCATAAGACCAATCAGATAATGCCCACTAGAAAATGGATGCCTACTGGTAGAACTATTCCCTTAAGAAGTGGTCACACTGTAAACAGGGCTAATACAGACACTAGTATTGCATCTACTCACAATGATTCCAATACCTCACTGTCTGATATGAATGCTTCTATTTCTGATGTGGGTGTTCCAACTGTTGCTACTAACCAAATGGAACCCATTCTTGCATGGGGATCCCAATTATCCAGTTATCCATTCTTGTCTGTGTTCAACTGCAGATCGTTCAAATCGTTCTGTGGTACCTGGACTCAGGCTGTTCCAAGCATATGACTGGAGACCGGTCACGGCTCATGAACTTCGTGAGCAAATTCATCGGGACTGTTAGATTTGGTAATGATCATTTTGGTGCTATTATGGGTTATGGAGATTATGTTGTTGGTGATAGTGTCATCTCCAGAGTGTATTATGTGGAAGGTTTAGGTCATAATCTGTTCTCTGTTGGTCAATTCTGTGACTCTGATCTAGAAGTAGCCTTCAGAAAACATACCTGCTTTGTTAGAGATCTTAATGGTAAGGAACTGTTGAAAGGAACTCGTGGCTCAAACCTTTACACCATCTCTATCGATGACATGATGAGAGCCTCACCAATCTGCTTGTTATCTAAGGCTTCAAAAACAAAGTCATGGTTATGGCATCGTCGTCTCAATCACTTGAACTTCGGCACCATCAACGATCTTTCCAGAAAGGACTTAGTTGTAGGTTTACCTAGACTAAAGTATGAAAAGGATCATCTTTGTTCAGCATGTCAATTGGGAAAAAGCAAGATGTTTGCCCATAAATCCAAACCTACTAACTCTGTCACAGAAGTTCTTCATATGATTCATATGGATTTATGTGGACCAATGAGGGTGCAGAATATCTTTGGGAAGAAATATGTGTTAGTTGTGGTTGATGATTACTCTAGATTCACCTGGGTCAAGTTCTTAAGGACAAAGGATGAAACTCCTGATATCATCATCAAACTCATCAAACAGCTGCAGGTTAGACTAAACAAAACTGTCAGAATTATCAGAACAGACAATGGAACAGAGTTTGTCAACAAACAACTTAGTGAATTCTATGAAAGCGTTGGAATCAGCCATCAAAGAAGTGTTCCACGAACCCCTCAACAGAACGGTGTAGTTGAAAGACGAAATCGTACTCTTGTTGAAGCTGCTAGAACAATGCTGATCTACTCAAAGGTTCCAATGTTTCTCTGGGCTGAAGCTATTGCCACTGCATGCTACACACAAAATCGTTCCCTGATTCACACTATTCATGGAAAAACTCCATATGAACTTGTCCACAACAGAAAACCTAATATATCTTCCCTTCGTGTGTTCGGTGCATTGTGCTATCCAACTAATGAGGGTCAAGACTTAGGCAAACTTAGGGCCAAAGCTGACATTGGAGTATTTGTAGGATATGCATCAAACAAAAAGGGATACCGAATCTACAACAAAAGAACCCGAAATATCATGGAAACAATTCATGTTACGTTTGATGAGCTGACCGGTCAAATGGCTCCTGGACACTCCAGTTCAGGACCCGCACTTCAAAACAGTCCTATTGGTTCATCCCTTGTTCCAAACACCTCTCAAGAAACTCCATATGTACCTCCGTCTAAAGATGATATAAAGAAATTGTTTGATCCCATGTTTGATGAACTGTATGATGCAATTACTAATGAGGTGCTGATCCCTACAACAGAAGTTGCTCATATTCCAGTGAATGAAGTCAATCCTTCAGTCTCAATATCTTTAAGCCAAGAAGCACCTGCTGCAGATCCTTCAGTCTCATCAACAAATCATCATTCTTCAAATGTACATCATGGAAATGTTTCTGGCATCAATGATGAAGTTAATCCCTTTGCTACTCCTGAAGATGCTCCTTTTGAAAACATATTTGCTACTCCTGAATCATCATCAGAACCATCTTCTTCAGGAGACATCGACTCAGCTACCTCAGTTCCTCAACAAATGCCACATGAACACCTCAGAAAATGGACTCACGATCATCCATTAGACAACATCATTGGAAATCCCTCTCGTCCTGTATCAACCCGGAAGCAACTCGCAACCGATGCCTTATGGTGCTTCTTCAACTCCGTACTATCTAAGATCGAACCAAAAGATGTTAAAACTGCTATGAATGAAGATAGGTGGTTCAATGCTATGTAAGATGAAATTCATGAGTTTGATCGTCTTGATGTATGGGAGTTAGTACCTGCTCCAGACTGTGCTATGATTATAGCTCTAAAATGGATCTTCAAAGTAAAACTTGATGAGCATGGTGATGTGTTGAAGAACAAGGCTCGATTAGTTGCTAAAGGATATCGTCAAGAGGAGGGTATAGACTTTGAAGAATCTTTTGCTCCAGTTGCTCGAATCGAGGCAATCAGAATCTTTCTGGCTAATGCTGCTAGTAAGAACATGGTAGTCTATCAGATGGATGTAAAGACGGCATTTCTAAACGGAGATCTTAAAGAAGTCGTCTACGTCAGCCAACCTGAAGGATTTGTGAATCAAGAGCATCCTACTCACGTTTATCGTTTGAAGAAGGCTCTTTACGGTTTAAAGCAAGCTCCAAGGGCATGGTATGATACACTATCAAAGTTTCTTCTATCAACCGGATTCATCAAAGGAGCAGTTGATCCAACATTGTTCACCAGGAAGTCAGGCAAACATTTGATTCATGTTCAAATTTATGTTGATGATATTATTTTTGCCTCGACTGACCCAATGGAATGTGATCGTTTTTCAAATGAAATGAGTTCAAAGTTTCAAATGTCAATGATGGGACAAATGTCATTTTTCTTGGGATTACAAATTTCTCAAAGTCCCGGAGGCATTTTCATAAATCAATCTAAATATGCAACAGAGATTTTAAAGAAATTTGGATTTGATTCAAGTGACCCTGTTGACACCCCCATGATTGACCGAACCAAACTAGATGAGGACCACTCAGGGATCATGATTGACCAAACTAAATATCGGAGTATGATTGGATCCCTGATGTATCTCACTGCTAGTAGACCAGACATTTTGTTCTCTGTGTGCATGTGTGCTAGATACCAGGCTAAGCCTACTACAAAGCACCTTGAAGCAGTTAAATGGGTCTTTCGGTATCTCCAAGGAACCATCAATATGGGACTATGGTACCCGAAGGACACCGGTATGTCACTAACGGCCTATGCAGATGCTGATCATGCAGGTTGTCAAGATACTCGTCGAAGTACGTCAGGAGGTGCTCAGTTTTTGGGTGATAAGCTTGTGAGCTGGTCCTCAAAGAAGCAAATGAGTACTTCTATTTCCTCTACAGAGGCTGAATACATAGCCATGTCATCTTGTTGTGCTCAAATCTTATGGATGAGATCTCAATTATCTGACTATGGCTTTGAATTCAACAAAATCCCTCTGTACTGTGATAATAAAAGTGCTATTGCTCTCTCATGCAACAACGTTCAACACTCAAGAGCAAAGCATATCGACATTCGACTTCATTTCATCAGGGAACAAGTGGAAAAAGGTGTGGTGGAACTATATTTTGTGAGGTCTGAATATCAGTTAGCAGACATCTTCACCAAAGCTCTTCCAAGAGAACGTTTTGAGTTTATTCTTCCACGTCTTGGCTTGAAAAGCCTTCAACCAGAAACACTCAAACGTCTTCAGGAGGAAGACGAGGAGTAAAGGTCTTTCTTCTTCTATCTCTTGTAAATATTTATTCATAAAAACAAAATACAAAAATATAAAAACCTTCAAAATCCATAAAAATTTGAAAAAAAAAAAAAAAAAAAAAAAAAAAAAAAAAAAAAAAAAATTCGAAAAATCTTCAAAAAATATTGTCATTTTGTCATGTTTTTCTCGGTTCGATGATATCTACGGTCTTTGTGTTGTCATTCAAAGAATGACACGGGACTTTAGATGTTGTTCGAATTTTTATTATTTGAAAAAAAAAAAAAAAAAAAAAAAAAAAAATCAAAAAATCAAAAAATATTTTTGGGAGAAAGAGAAAAAATGGTTTATTGTCATCTTCAGGCAATAACCCGGTTTTAAAAAGAAAGAACAGAGCCATGTTTTAACATGTTTTCAAATTCCATGCTCTGATTCTATAAACATTTATCTGCTGAAAACCAAATGCTTTGAAAAATAACTCGATCTCTATTTTTGAAAATCATCAGGACTTATTTGTCAAAATCTCTATCACTCAATCAACAACCTATGTCATTGATTGAGGGGGAGAATGATTTCAATTAAATTAAAAAGTTATTTGGCATTAAATTGTTTTCAAAAGATATACATGCATGTTTTATAAATGGAGTTTAAAGTCTCAAAATCCGATCCGTATCAGTTAAAACACTCTCACAATCAAGTCACAATTCTCCTTAAAAGCTTTCAAAATCAATTTAAATCTATACGAGATCACAAATCTAAAATGATTTGATAATTGTGATCGGGGGAGAATGTGTGATTTAAATTAGATTTAAACTGATAATTAGGTAAATGGTTATAAACGGATGTACATGCTATCCTGCCCACATGTGACAAACGATTTCAAATTTTCAATGCACATGTTGAGGGGGAGCATCTATCTTAGACCTTTGATTTTAAACGTGATCATTCATCCTAATGTGCAGGTTCCCTCTAGTATGTGCAAAACTCTTTTCAAACCTCGAGGCACATATTGAGGGGGAGCGAATTTATGGAAACCTCATCCTTCCCGGAAATGCTATACCCACTTGATCTGTTGAGGGAAGTGATGTTGATATCTTTTAGAAAATGGTAATCAAAAGAAGTTAATTCTTTCTCTTGCCTCCGTGTGCAAAACACTTTCAAATACTTGATGCACATGTTGAGGGGGAGTTCTCGTTCTAAAATTATCAAAAACAATTCAGGTACAAAATGCTTTGATAATACATCACAAGTATCTGAATTGATTTTCAAATGGTTTCTATTGGATCCTATGGCAGACGAACAATACCAAATTGACCGACCAACTTTACTTTATGTACGGTGATATAAGGATGATAAGGTTAGGTATTGGTTCCCATGATCCGCCAAAACCGGAGGGATCTACCCAGGGACAATCCACTAGTTAGTGTAGAAGTCCTTAGGTATGATGATAAAAGGAGAAAAGTGAGATATGGGAAGAGTGCAGACTAAGACTGAGCTAGTACTGGAATAAACCCAACAAGGTTCTAGCTATGAAGTCTCGGTAAGCACTGAAGGGGTTGAAGAATTAAAAAGAATTGAATGAGAATAGGGTGAAAACAAATAGCCCTCCATTAATTCAACCTTAGGGCAGAAACCGGGTTCAATTCATATGCTACTGATGGTAACATCGGTATTGAAGACAAGACGTCATGGACCCAGTGACGCACTGCACTTCAACTTTCCAAACCACTCAAGTTCCTCTTAATAGGACTTGTTTCATTCTCACGGGGAACCGACATTATCTATCGACTTTCTCTTAGAGATTGTTGATATTGAAGAAGGAGACCCTCTCCCTAGTCTCCGGCACAGGATCCAAATATGCACAAATTGAGTCTAGAGCCACGAGATCATCAATAAATCTCATTAGGACACTTTCAATGAAGACTCTCTGTTTCACACAATGTGGAAAGAGAGATTATATCTTGAGTCCTACGCATTATCCTTGTGGTATTGCCAGAACATCTGAGTGATGTGTTTACACACTCACAATGAAGATGGAAAGCCTTCTGGAGCCAACATCAAACAAGCTCCTGGTAGGTGGCATGTGAGATCTATTATATGGATCAACCATGTGACAACTGAACAGAAACAATGGGGCGATTCAATTTCTTGAATCAATCCTGGTTCAGGTTAGGGATTGACGGATACCTTTGAAAAACCGGTCTTTGTGCTTATAAACTCTTTTTTTTAGCACATCGACCGTGTACTCATTTTTCAAACCAAAAGGTATTTTTATGATTGATAATTTATTTTCAATAAAACCTTCGTTGTATTGCAAAAATAATTTCTATTGAGCAATACACGATTGTTTTTCAAATCTCTTTTCATCAATCAGTGGACTTAAAATTCGCTGGTTCACTCACTCCGTGTTGTCTTCTTTGAGATGTTCCGGTTTGAGAACAGCTAGAACAGCTGCGAAACCCTGTCAAGGAAATTCTTCGGAATTATACGTGATCACAGGCAGTACATGTACTGATCAACGGGGAACCGTGGGCCGTGTACCTCAATTCAACGAAAGTGATCAAAGACACTTTCGTGCGATTTATTGCTAACTGTTGTTTGCAGGTACGCCCGACGTTTGCAGCTGATCAGAATGGAGCGGTCAATCCACAGCCGCATGCTCACTTAACACATTCATCTCAAAAGAAATCATGATTAGTGCATCAATGACTCTGATATTTTCACTCCATGCTTCTGCTACGCTGCTGCCAATATCATGATTCAACAAAAGCTTCCGCTACTCTGATGAGAAGATTTCATGATCCAGAATGTGAGCATGTCGGTCCCAAAGTCACAACATCACTAAATACCAACACCACAAAGGATGTGTCAGAGATTGTTGATAGCTGATGATCTCCAAAGATGGCTCAAACTTATCATCACGTGGATCAGTAAAAGACCTCCACTTGGAATAACCAAACATGCAATGTGAAGAATCAATGACTACGAGCTTAGGAGCAAAGGACTACATCAAGAATGCAAGATCAATTGTTAATGTATTATCTATTTGTATTCTATGTAATTTTGGTACATGATTGAGGTGACCTCCCTTAGGGGGAGACTGTTAGGAATTAGAAATTCCCGGTATTAAAGTGTCGGTCACCTCAAGTATATGTAATCGTTAGAAAGCTCGTAGTCGTAGTTCTTTTAAGTTAAGTAGTAATTTAGTTAAGTAACACCGTGGAGGACGGACGGGTCTTTACCCACTGTATGCCTGATCCACAGCCCAAAGTGTGGCGAGTTATGTAAGACTATAAATACTCTCTACCTTCCAAGGTAGAGAGTTGGAGCTCATAATAATATCTTTCACTTTCTCTCACTAAGTTCCCTAAACCTCTAACTTTCTCTCTCTAGAATTCCATCTATATGCTACTTTGTGTTATGGTTTGATGTGTATGTGAAAAGTAATATCTAACAGGTGTTATATACCCAATCCTTTGTATCGTTCTTAGCATTGAAATGAAATATTACTAATGTTCTAGTTTATCTAGCTTATTTGTCAAATATGATTGTCCTTTCGCTCACTTTTTATCTTTCGTATATTTTGGTCTTGAGATATTAGAAACCAACAATGCATGCTAAAGTAAACATTGGCTAAAATACATATCTTTCTATAAACATATAAGATGCAAAAATCTCTTTTCGTCAAAATCTTGTGTCTGTCACTACAGATCCACGGATCCCTGTAGTTCTACTAGATGGATCCCTCATGGAAGGGAACCATAAAGGTTTCATTATGGATCCCTCTTGTGTCTGCAAAAATCTCTTTTCGTCACAATCTTGTGTCTGTCTCATCTTATTAACCCTTCACTCCTATAGGTCTCATTATGTCGCATGAATATGAGTTCGATTTTTCACTCACGTGCGTCTACACTCCTAACATCTCTCTTGAGCCCAACACACCTGGCAATCATGTCCGTGGGTTCAATAATCTCGAAACCCGTCACTTCCATGAAGGACGTATTGTCGATACTCCTCTACAATACGAAGAAGGTATCAATACCTCTTTCTGAACCATAGGACTAGAATGTCTTCTCGAAATTAATGAGAAAATATGTCCGAGGTTTGTATTGGAATTTTTCCGTCAAGTTGAACTCGTTCGTAACGAGGATCTCTCTCTATCTCTTTGGTTTTGGATCAAAAACCAAAAGTTTGTTCTAACCCTTGGGTAATTTGCTCACATCGTCCGAATTCCAAATCATGGACAATGTGCCTTCACTGAAGATTGGTATCTTGATTCTCATTTCAACTTTCGTGAAGAAAATAGTCCATATTGTTCACACATACCTTCCCCGCAAGACTTGACTCGCATGATATGCAAACCTCGACCCTATTACTCCGATCCAAACATTATCTATACACAAGATATACGAGAAGAGTACACGGCTCTTGCACTCATCCTACATGAAAATGTTTGGAGTCTTAGGGGAAATCGGGAAATCCTTCCCGCTTGTTGTGCTCACATAATATATTATTTGCTAACACAACAACCATACAATTTCGCCTACTTCTTCGCAAGGCGAATTGTTGTTAGGAATTAGAAATTCCATAGTAAAGAGTCGGTCACCCCAAATATAATCTAGCATAAGTTAGCTCGTAGACGTATCGTTATTTACTATTTATTAGATTAGTTATTAGCTTAGTTTAGCTTAGAGTAACACCGTGGAGGAAGGACGGGTCTTTACCCGCTGTATGCCTGATCCACAGTCCGAAGGAGGACGTTTAGTATGTAGCTATAAATACCCTCTACCTCTCAAGGTAGAGGGTTGGACCTTTCACTCAATCTAACCTTCTTTCTTTTATTTACTTTCTCTCTCTAGAAAGGCTCCCACCTCCCACTTTCTCTCTCTAAACTCTTGTATAATTCGACCCATATATTGAATGTATGATGTGTTTATGAAATCCAATATATTACAAATGGTATCAAGAGCCATGGTTTGATCATTCATCTTACATGTTCTTGGATTTCTAGTGGTTTTATATGGTTTTTGGGTTTGAAAGAGTTTAGAGTTATTTGCATCATTTGGATCATCTTTAGTGTTAAAGTTTGGATTTTGATTGTACTTTTGTGTTTAGAATCACTATATGTGCTTAGGTTTTGATTTGAAAGGCTTGAATCGGCGTGGTTGGGTTGTTTTTGGATTGAAAAGTGGTGGTTTTGAATATTTCATCCTAGCGACTTGAGTCTCGTACTTGATTTCTTCATAGCGACTTGTCTCTATGTTTTAAGCGACTTATCTGTGTTGTGTGAAGCGACTTGTGCACTAAGCGAGTTGTCGTTTGAGACAAAATGACAAAAAGGACAAAGTAGTGGACGTACTATTTTGTCTAGCGATTTGTCATTCTAGCGACTTGTCTCTCTAGCGATTTGTCCCTCCAGCAACTTGGCTTTCTAGCAACTTGTCACTCTAACGTCTTGTCTCTCTATCGATTTGTCCCTCCAGCGACTTGGCTTTCTAGCAACTTGTCATTCTAGTGACTTGTCTCTCTAGCAATTTGTCCCTCCAGCGACTTGGCTTTCTAGCAACTTGTCATTCTAGCGACTTGACATTCTAGCGATTTTTCAATCTAGTGACTTGTCAATCAAAGCGACTTGTCTCTAAACCTAACATACAAAACCCTTGTTTTCAAACCCTAATTCATCTCCTAGTTCTCTTACTACATTCTATATATCTTTACCACCAAATCATCTCCTAGTTCGATCTGCGGAATAGGGGGTATATATAAAGAATTAGGGAATATCACAAACTCAACCATAACACCATATATATCTTTACCACCAAATCATCTCCTAGTTCCTTTACTACATCCTATTTCTCACTCTCTTACAGTTTGGTCTTAATTTTAGTAAAATCCTGTGAAATATTCAATTTCTCGGTTTAAATCATAGACTTGTAAAATCCCGTGTACACAGCAACATCATGTCTTACACTCCTGACTCAGTGATTTCAGAAGTGCTTAAATTTTATGATGCTGTGGACAACAATGATAATGAATGATACATTGAATGATTAAAGATGTTTGAATTAATCAATGAGGATGTGAGATCTTCATGTTTTGAGTACAATGAGAATGAATTGCACCTGCTAATGCTACAGAATGCCATGCAAAAGGAATGCTGCATTATACCCTATCAACAACTTCACTCACACCTCATGTTACTTCTACCTTTTGGTATGGAACGAACGAGCAATGCTCTTTTCCGTCAAGATTTATCCACATTAACAGGAACATTACTATTGAACTTAGAACGATTGGAACAACAACTTGTCAAAGAAAAGGTTCAAGAAGATAGTTCTAGAGTTGCACTTCAGGTGATCCACAAACAATTTCAGTCATTCATCAGTGGGGAATTTACATCAGATTATGATCAAGACATGACTGAAATGTCTTTCAAGAGACACACTGGAATGGAAATTAGCGTGTTCATAGAGACACTTATCCATCTCATGGATAATGTAGATAAGTATATTGAGGAAGTTACTCAGAAAGAGGAAAAAATAGATGAGAGTCTGGTGCAGTTGACAGAAAGTTGTGATGAGTTGGGTAATGTGTCACTTGAAGAATCGGGTGTTGCTGAATGCAGAATGTCAAAGACAACAAATAATGATGTAACTAGCTGTTCAGTTACTCCTAACACACAAGAAGTAGATGCAGTATTCAGAAAGGGGAATGAATGTCGGGGCACAATCAAAAGATTGTAGTGTTGAGTTGGGTAAAGCACCAGATGATGGATCAGTTGACACTGAATACAGAGGCTCAGAGATAGATAAGCTTGACACAGCCAGCGGTCCAGTGACTCTTGTTACACATGATGTGGATGCAGATATCAGACAGAAAATTAAATAGGTGTCATATAATGAGGTACCATTAACTGTTCAACATAGTGCATCTGCTAAAGTACTTAAACAAACTGATCATGATGTTGAACATGACTTTGATAAATGTTTTGTAACTGAGGCTGAGTCTGAGATTAAGTGTTTCAAAACAAAAGATATGGTTGATAAAAAGACTTTTGATGAACTTTCAAATAAATTCTCAAAACTTGAAAAACATTGCATTTCTCTTGAAATTGCAATACAAAGAAAGGAGGAAAGTTTTCAAACTAAGAAACCATGTAAAAATCCAAAATTTCCTGAATTTCATGCATTTTTTGAAATAAATGATTTAAAAGCTCAGCTTTAAGCCAAAAAATCGACTATCAACAATTTAAAGAAAGATATTTCTGGCATGCATGTGAAAAGTAATTTGGTTACAAGTAATTCTGATGTTAATGCTATTTATGATATTCAAATGAGAAATGATGAATTAGCAGTTTGTGTGGCCAAATTACTAAAGGTAAATGAGTCTTTGAGAAAGCATCACATAGAACTAAGTGACTCTGTCAAAGAAGCTAGAACTAAGTCAATGGAACAAACAAATTCTTTGATAGCAAAAATTGATGAACTCAAAGCTCAACTTCAGGAAAAACGTTTCGCTATTGTTGCCTTAAAAAAGGAGCTTAGGAAAGCTGTAGGAAAAAGTGTGAACACTAAGTTTACAAAACCATCAACCTTGGGGAAGCCAGTTTCTCATCCCACTAGAGACCGGTCCGTTGTTAGGCAGCCTACTGCGTTTATATACGAAAGACCAAAATTTTCAAAAACACGGTTTGCCTCCCAAGTTGATGCGATAAAAGTTTTGTCAAAACCAGTCACTTCACCTGAGTTACCTAAGAATAAGGCTTCAAGCTCCGTTAACCCTCAACAAGTAGCCACTTCTACTCCCAGCACTTCAAGGATTAGTTCAAAAACAGTGTCAAAACTAAGCATTAAAACCAAGAATTCATATGATATGAATGACTTGTGGAAGAACTATTATCAAGAAGAAGCTAGAAAAAAGGCATAGATTCGAAAAGACGGAATTTTAGGTGCAAGACCTAGGGTGATGCATTCCACGAGATTTCAAGGCACTGCTAGTAGTTGTAAACCATTACCTAGGAACTCTCAAAAGACTAGGGGTTGGCTTGCATCTAAGAGTAGTTATATGAAGAAGAATGCTAAGCATGTAGAAAATGAAACGAGAAATTCTGAGTCTTTTCCGAATAAGAAACATTTTCCTAATTCACATGCTAAGGTACAATCCACTAAGGCTACTAACATGGCTAAGGTTCAACATGTTATGAAGCAAAACAAACCTAAAACTTCACCTAGATGGATCCCAACTGCTAAATCTTTGGAGTCTAGGAATAACGATAAGTTTACCACTGTGCATAAGAATATCACCAATCCTAGACCTTGCCATAAGTGGATTCCGTCTGGTAAAATGTTTAAGGATGTTGGACTTAGGTGGATACCTACCGGAAAGCTGTTTACCGATGACATAATCAAGGTTGACCATGAAACCCCAAAGGGTTTGGATACTAATGTAACTAACCAAATTATATGAAATCAAGTTTGTAATATTAGTGCAGGTAGTCCTTACTCACTTGCAGATACTTCGATCCTTCACTACATGGATTGGCCTAAAGTATGGATTACAAATGGATTGATATCTCATAACTCACGGGTTCAAGTAACTCAATCTTGATATTCATTCGGCTATGATGTCTATTCACATCAGTTCAGGCCTCGTACTTCAACACTATGGCGTCTGTAGATAATACTTCAGGCCCCGTTCCTCAAAAAAAAGAAAAGTGTACGCATCAGTGCGCTTTATCTTCAGAAGAAGAGAAATCTTCATTTTTATGACCATTCTCATCGACATTCTTCATCAACAAGCTTCATGTTTTTCCATGCTCATTCAATCCTCAAGTGGATCTAGGTTCATTGGTATATATTCTTATTCACTTGTTTAAATCAAAAATGGCAACTTCGGATGCAATTTTTGAGGGGAAGAAGAGTGCATATACTACATGTTGATGGATGCTTGAATTATGGTCATACGACTCTCCTTCAACGCCTAATGCTTCACTTACTAAGGATAATTGGGATTCATTGTTTCAAGATATGTTTGATGAGTACTTCCAACCTCTAACGAATGTTGATCATCAAGTTCCTGATGCTCTTGCTCTGGTTCCTACTGACTCAACTGGTTCACCATCTAAAGAAGTACTTCTCGGAATTCTCAAGAAACCTTATCTCCAGTTACTTCACAAGGCGTTGATAATGACTATCATGATATTGTAGTTGCACTATTGAATAATAATCCGCTCTTTGGTATTCCTTTGCCAAATCTTCATGGATTATTGTTCATGAATAATGATCCGCTCTTTGGTATTCCTTTGCCAAATCTTCACGGATTATTGTTCCTCTCATTGTGCACGCTATAAATCAACCTCATGAACATTAAGGAAAAGGACTACCTCATCCGCTCAAAGACATTATTGGTGAATCTTCCATATCAGTCTCTACATGTATACCTTTAGGAAGAATGCATTGATGTTGAGGAATCATTTGTTCCGGTTCATTCAGTGGGTCAATATACATCCGATTGTATGTTTATTCATGTGTTGGACATTTGACACAAGTTGATTACTTCGGAGTTAATCATTTATCACTAATTTTGAGATTGAAGTTGACTTTCACAAAGGCGTGTTCTTATTTGATAACTTGCTCGGGCTTGAGAATTTGAGTTGAAGTCTTGGTTTATCTAGTTACCAGCAGTCGGGGTAGATGGTTGAGGACCTGGTTAACTATCACTATTAGGAGTTAAGTTGTTTTACTCTGTGTCACATGCAGATGACGTGTGGATAATCGTAAGAAGTGTTAATGTCTCATACTTTGTTTGAGTACTGAGTACTTAGAGATTTGCTTGAAGCATAAATTCTCGACGCCGTTCTTCCATCATTAAGTGTAAGCTTAAGATACAAATGTAGGGAATTCGACTTCAGTTTCAAGTTTATTATATCAAGTTTTCTTCCTTAGTGATCACTTCAAATTATCTACATATGGGTTGATAAAGATAGTCAGAGAGAGTTTTTGTAGCAGTTGATTCTCACAGGATTCAGTTGAGCTAATTGTTTGTTCTTCTCTATTTCAAGAGTATTTGGCATGTATGATGTGTTGCTGATTCTGAGGTATCAAAACCAGCAAGGGGGAAGGAGATATACATCTAAACATACAACGAGTACATGTGATGAATTTAATACTTCTTCTCTATTGAAGTAATCCCGAAAAGACAATTGTCATACCCGCAGAGAAACTCAATGTTTAACTCGTAGCCTTTGGTGTGTTATTCCAACTATTTAGGGGAAGGATGTATTATTTCAACTATTTGGGGGAAGGATATATTATTCCAACCATTTGGGGGAAAGTGGTCTCTGGATACTTTTGGTATGTGTTATCTCAGCCTTCAGTAGGAAGAAACATGAGAAGAATATGTGGAGCGTGAGATGATATTGCTTATCGATATCTTCTATATGATTTATGGTAGTGCTTATAGTTATTGCTTCATGTACACAATGCAATGATGATTCTGATGAGATCGCAACCATCAGGGGAGAGATATGTGTACATCAAGGATGCACAACATGTTCACTTGATCGAGCTAATTCAGTTATTCCGGAGTTGACATCCGCAAAGATGATTAGTGACTCAACATGTTACATGGATGTCATAGTCTCTACTCTTGTTGGGTACATGTGTACATTATGGGTTGATTGGTTATACGTTAGATAACTGGAATGCATTTGGTGAAATGAAGATGTTGATATAATGTTCTCCCGAATAGACAACTGCTCAAACTTGAAGAGTAATGTGTACATCGAGGACGCACAACAGGATCATGTGATCGGGCTTAATCATACATTTTGGGTTTGATAACCACAAAAATGATTCGTGGTAACTTGTTACTTCGTTGTTATCGTCTTCTTCGGGTTCTTGAGCTTCATACAATTAGACCGTTTGCTTCACTTCTTCTTCTTGGGGGAAATGGTCTTTTTACAAGGATTGTCGGTTTGGGGGGAAGCTGCCAAAGATTCACTTTTAGAAGGCTCAAGTTCTTGCGACGATTCAAGAGCCTTGAATGCTTTGGTGGTGAAAGTTTAAGAGATGATGACTTCTATCTTCTACAAAGTGCTGCTCGATATCATTATCTCGGTACTCGTATCATCATCTTCTTAAACTATATCATCTTCTCTATCATTGTAAATATTTTCCAACAAAGAAAATAGAAAATTATAAAACCAACAAAAACCCATAAAAATCATAAAATTTAAAAATACCAAAAATATTGTTTTTCAAGACATGTCTTCTGATATCAATAACATCTACGGTCTTAGAAATGTCATTCAATAATGGCACGGGACCATAGATGAAGTTCGTGCAGGAGGTGTAAATATTCTTTTCCAAAAACATGTCTCAAATTATGGCTTGTAGTTACTTTAGACTGTAACCCGTGCTTAAAACCATGGTTTGCTATTATTTCCGATAGCAACCCGCTCTTCAAGGAAGGAAAGTGTTGCGCTAAACCAATTTTCTAAAATTTCGTGCACTTATCCTAAAACAAATTGAGGAAAGTATGTCGAAGGACTGCTGTTCCTACTCAAATATTTTTCCTTCTAAAATTCTTCAGAAAAATATTAGTTTTAACATAATTGGTGGAAAATGAGTTGCTTGAAAAACAATCAGTATCAGAATGTTCATAAAATTAAAAACTCAATTAATGACTTCAGCGCTTTTAAACTTTTCAGAAAATAAGTCATTGATTGAGGGGGAGAAATTTTCAAATCTATATCATCTAACGACCTTATCTAATTATCCTATATACTTAAATGTAAAACATATTAACCTACGTTGAAGGACTAGGTGCCTAGGATATGATTGTTAGGATTAGATTATTAGAGTTTGATAAACACATTATTCCCATGCTTTATATGAACTGATTGATATGTTGAATTGACTTTTATTAGTCGATTGTTGTTTGGGTGATGTCGACCACCATATATCTGTATGTGTGTTCACTAACGTATGCAGGTATATTGGTATATAAGAATGTTCCCGATCCGGATCCCACACTAGAAGATGATTGGATGCCGAAAGGAAAGGGTAACTATATCTTGGGATTGACAAATGAAGAAACAGAGCTTAATTTGACTTCTATGGAGAGTTGCATGAAAAAAATGCAACGTAAGAGGTCTCACTGCATCAGCAGATGCTTTTTCTTCATATCAAATGAAGAAACGGAGCTTAATTTGACCTCTATGGAGAGTTGGCATAAAAACATGCAACACAAAAGGACTCACTGCTTCAGCAGATGGTTTTCTTCCTGCCTTACAACAACAACAGAAGCTTCTGAACCACCTAACGTATCTTTGTGCAGGACAGTAGTGAATGATACCATTTTTAAACAATCATGAAAATATTGTTTTGAAAATAGAAAAATATTGTTTTTAAAAATAAATTGGACTTAATTTTGGAAATCACCGGACTTCATTTTATCAAAAGTTAAGTCACTCAATCATCGACTAAGGTCATCGATTGAGGGGGAGAGTGATTTAAATAAAATATTTTCAAACAATATTTCATCAATCAAGTCCGTTTGTACAAAATAAGTGATGATCTAAAGATTTAATGTTATTTCATGGTATGATTTTCTTTAAAACCCAAAGATCTTTCAAAATGGAATTTTTTCTATTCTTGTTTGATTGTGAAATTATTTTATTTTACGTAAAGATCTCTTAAAAACTATCATACCTGACACTAACAATTTTTAAAGTCTATAATTGGTCCTCATCAGTCAATTTCAAAAATTAAATCTTGCCACGTGTTTGCCCTAAAATTTTTAAATGATTTAAATCAATTGGGATCACAAATCTCAAAAGGTTTGAAATTTTTTATCGGGGGAGAGATCGTGATTTAAATCTCAAATCGGTTTTAAAGGGTGATTGTTTCAAAAGCACTCCTTCCTTCATGTGCCAAACGATTTTGAAATACATAATGCACATGATTGTGGAGGAGCATTTAACCAAAAACCAAAAGAGTAATTAAACAAGGCCACATATTCTCCCATGTATTCCAAACCTTATTAAATCACTTGCGATCCAAAATCTCAAAGGGTTTGATATTTTTTTATCGGGGGAGAATTTGTGATTTAATATGAAATTTGATAAAAGGTGATCATTTTGATTCAAATGTGCAGACTGCTCTCCCATATGTGCTAAACGCTTTCGAATCTCGAAGCACATATTTAGGGGGGGCATTTCAAAAAGAAAATAAACTTTCAAGGTACAAAGATTTCTATGTTTCAACATAAAGTACCTTGATTGATTTTATAATGGTTTCTTAATGGCTTTTGTGATTGTGGTTGTGCTTCAAAAGAACTCTTTCCTCTATGTGATAAAATGATTTCAAAAATCCTATGCACATATTGAGGGGGAGAATTTACCGAAGAAAATCAAATGGCTTTTTCCATGGAAATTTTGATCAAGAAAAGATTTCAAAGTCCTCTTGCCTCCATGTGCGAAACAATTTCAAAATCATATACACATGTTGAGGGGGAGCATTTATAAAAGATCAAAAACATTTAAGGTACAAAATGCTTTGATATTATATCACAAGTACCTTGATTGTTTTTCCAAATGATTTTTCAATTGGTTTCGAGAAGGAAAGAACAATACCAAAAGAAAGACCAATTTACTTTATGCATGGTGTTATAAGGATGGTTAGGTTAAGTATTCGTTCCCACAATCCCGCCAGAGCCAGAGGGATCTACCCAGGGACAATCCACTAGATAGTGTAGAGTCCTTAGGTATGATGAAAAAAGGAGAAAAGTGAGATATGGGAAGAGTGCGTACTGAGATAGAGCTAGAACTGGAATAAACCCAACAAGGTTCTAGTTATGAAGTCTCGGTAGGCACTGAAGGGGTAGAATAATGAAAAAGAAATTAATGTGAAAAAGGGTGAAAAGAAATAGCCCTCCAATAATTCAACCTTAGGGCAGTAACCGGGTTCATTACATATGCTACTGGTGTCTACTAAGGTAACACGGGTATTGAAGACAAGACGTCATGGACCCAGTGACGCACTGCACCTAACTTCCCAAGCTACTCAAGTTCCTCTTAAAAGGGCTTGTTTCATTCTCACGAGGAACCTACATAATCTATCGACTTTCTCTTATAGATTGTTGATATTGAAGAAGGAGACCCTCTCCCTAGTCTCTGACATAGGAACCAAATGTGCACTATTGAGTCTAGAGCCACGAGATCATCAATAAATCTCTCTAGGACACAATCAATGATGACTCACTGTTTCACACAATGTGAAAAGTGAGATTATATCTTAAGAGTTCTATGCTTTATCCTTGTGGTATTGCCAGAACATCTGAGTAATATGTAAAATATTCATGATGAAGATGGAAATCCTTCTAGAGCTAACATCAAACAAGCTCTTGGTGGGTGACATTGAGATCTTACATAAGATCAAGCTTGTGACAACTGGATAGAAGCAATGGGGCGATTCACTCAAGAATCAACCTTGGTCCAGGAAATGAATTGACGAATGTTTTGGAAAAACCGTTCGATGTGCAAGTTTCTTCTTTTCTCTAGCACATCGAATGTGTATTCTCTTTCAAATACAAAAGGTATTTTTGATTGAAAATTGATCTTTCTTATAAAACCTTCATCATATTGCAACACTCTTTCTTCAAGCAATACGTGATTGTTTTCAAATCAATTTTTCTTCAATCAGTGAATCTCAATTCGCTGGTTTACTCACTCCGTGTTGTCTTCTTTGAGACGTTCCAGTTTGAGAACGGGTAGAACATCTGCGAAACCCTGTCAAGGAGATTCTTCGGAATTATACCTATCACAGGCAGTACTTGTACTGATCAACGGGGAACCGTGGGCCGTGTACCTCAATTCAACGAAAGTGATCAAAGACACTTTCGTGTGTTTTATTGCTAAATGTTGTTTGCAGGTACATTTGGACGGTTATAGCTGATCAGAATTGAGAAGTCAATCCAAATCTGCATGCTCAGAACATCCACACTTAATTGAAGAAATCATGACTAGTGCATATCTACATAGCCTGGCTCTGATATTTTCATACTATGCTTCTGCTTCGCTGCTGCAAATATCATGAACCAGTAAAGCTTTCGCTACTCTGATGGAAAGATGTCATGATCCTGAAAGTGTGAGCATGTCGGTCCGAAAGTCACAACTTCACATGATGGCAACACAATAAAGGGTGATCCAGAGATTTATTGTGGCTGATGATCTCAATGAAAGCTCGAAGATCATCAAGATGTGGATCAGTTCAAAGACCTCCAATGAAAGTACAAAATAATCGGACTATGAAGAGTCACTGCTAATGCACAAAGATTGCGGAAGTTGAAGAATTAAAGTCTACGAGCTCAAGACTAAAGATTAAATAGATTGCTAGGATTCGAAATGTAAAACATGGGGTGACCTCCCTTAGGGGGAGATTTTTAGGAATTAGAAATTCCATAGTGAAGATTCGGTCACCCCAAATATAATCTAGTAGACGTATCGTTATTTACTGTTTATTAGATTAGTTATTAGCTTAGTTTAGCTTAGAGTAACACCGTGGAGGAAGGACGGGGTCTTTACCCACTGTATGCCTGATCCACAGTCTGAAGGAGGACGTTTATTATGTAGCTATAAATACCCTCTACCTCCCAAGGTAGAGAGTTAGAACTTTCACTCAATCTAACATTCTTTCTTTTATTTACTTTCTCTCTCTAGAAAGGCTCCCACCTCCCACTTTCTCTCTCTAAACTCTTGTATAATTCGACCTATATATTGAATGTATGATGTGTTTATGAAATCCAATATATTACAATTGTAAATCTTCAAGGCTCCAAGAATAAACTAATCCCTTATGGAATGTTCTTAACACGCCTTTATCATCACATCATGTACTTCCACCCTCAATTTCAAAGTCCGTTGTACGTACTTGTGAACAAGAAGATGGAACCTCTAAACACATCTCTCATGAAGACTTTCTTCATTCCTCAATCAGCAAATACTCATCAACCATTTGATGATCCATCCCTCAAGAAACTTAGGTTCCTTTCTAAATAGGGTCAATCTTTAGTATTCATGCTCTATCAATGTAATGCAATTTCTTTCATGAAATAAAATATATTACATTTGATATCTCTACTATATTAGTTAGAACTTGTAACCTTGAAATATGATGCTTTGTGAGTAAAATTAAGTCCTTCTCAAGGTGAGTAAAATTTCATACTCATTCATAACTCACTTAGATCACACTCATGGCGCTTTTTGATATATTGTTTCACCAAAACTCATTACTCTTCCGCTCTTACACTCACACATTATCCCTCACATGTTAATACATCTAGCTTTAGAAATCTTTCAATTTTAGCAAATTGATCGTAGTCATCCTTACCTCAAAAAAGGTCGAAATGGGTCGAATTCTAGCTTTTCCATCTTAAGCTTTTAGGATATCCTCCAAAACATTATATTAAGTTGCTACCTGGTCTCTAGGACCATTAAGCTCCATTTGACACTCTCAAGTTTTTAATGTCATCTTTGTTCATTCATTGGTACTCATAAAAGTTCCAATTTCTTCCATAAAAGGCAATAATTAGCTACATCACTCATTGCCCTTGAACATTTAAGTACCCTTTCATTTAAGATACTTAGGAGGATTGAAACACTCAAGATGGTATAGGACTTAGATCTTAGAAACATCATTTTTATCCTTTTCTAGCTGCTGAGAGCCGGATCCCTAGGATTAGCCTAGACAGATCCCTCATTGGAGGGAACCGTGGGATCCGTGTGACAGATTCATGTCAACTCTACCTAAAATAATCATTTCAAGCTCATCTTGCTAACTTGAACACTCCATCTCATCTTAATTAAGTTCCTAGATCAGTACAACTCCGAAGTTGACTCTTGTGCATGCTAATCAACACATTCCAAGGAATCTTAGTGGCTTAAGTCTTGAATGCACTTGCCAAATCCCTTGCTTTATAAACCACATTGTTAGGACTCCTAAAGTCATCATCTTCATCCTCATTTTTAGCACTTAGAAACCTTTACGAACCTCTTTGAATCATCTCATCATGAGGAAAGCTCCAAGTGGTAACTCATCCACCAAAGGACCACCCAAGAAAACTGCTCGTGTTGTACACGAAATTTCTTCAACCGAATCATCTTCGGTTAAATCCACAAATGCTAGGATTTCTCCTCCACCAACTCAACCAATCAAACCAATCCCTAAAAGGATAGTTCCCACAAAACTACCAATGCCAAACACCACCATACCTCCTAAACCAAACAATCCCATCTCCACTAAACCATCACCATTGGTTCCTAGAGCCCTATCATTCACCACTCCACTCTCATCACCACGCCTCTACAATCTAGAGGATTTACCTCCTAGGCCATCTCATCCTCCACCACTGGCAACATTCTCCTCATTAGAAGGAATAGTGGAACAAAATCAAGGTGTTGAGTCAACACTAGCTCAGGCTTTCTTTTCTCCGTCACCATCAAATAATCCCTTTTGGATTATGAGAAATCATCAAAGTCAACCACCCGACCACATGGAAGTTGACACCTCTCTACCACCACCATCATTCTCGGTCGAGCCATCTTTGAATTCGCCTCCGCCAATCCCTCTCTCGTTTGAGGCTCCTCAACCCACTTCATTTGATCCTTCACATCAAGCAATTTTGTTAGGATTTAGTAAATCCAGTTATTATAGAGTCGGTCACCTCAAGTATATGTAATCGATAGAAATCTCGTAGTCATAGATTATTTAATGTTCAGTAGTATTTAGTTAAGTAACACCGTGGAGGACGGACGGGTCTTTACTCACTGTATGCCTGATCCATAGCCCGTAGGTGGCGATTTGTGTAAGACTATAAATACTCTCTACCTCCCAAGGTAGAGAGTTGGAGCTCATAATAATACTTTCATTTTCTCTTACTAAGTTCCCAAACCTCTAACTCTTTCTCTCTCTAAAACCTCATCTTGTACGCCTACTTATGTTTATGATATGATGTGTTTGTGAAATCCAATATGTTACAAATGGTATCAGAGCCATGTTTGATCATCTCTCTTACATATCTTTGGATTTCTAGTGGTTTTAGATAGTTTTTGAGTTTGAAAAAGTTTAGTGGTTTTTGCATCATTTGGATCATTTCTAGTGTTAAAGTTTGAATTTTGGGTGTACTTTTGTGTTTAGAATCATTGTAAGTGCTTGGGTTTTGATTTGGTAAGCTTGAATCACTGTGGTTGAGCTTGTTTTGGATTGAAAAGTGTGTTTTTGAAGTTTTTCTTGCTAGCGACTTGGTTCTCGTAGTATTTTTCATCGTAGCGACTTGCTTCAGTAAAAGGTAGCCAGTTGTAGTGTTAATTGTTAGCGATTTGGTCCTAGCGACTTGTCTATTGAGACAAGCCGACAAACAGTACAACTTAGTGGATTCTCCACTACGGCTAGCGACTTGGTGAAGTTAGCGACTTGCTTTCAATTTTCTTAGCGACTTGTACTTAGTAGTCTTAGCGACTTGGTGTTAGCGACTTGGACCTTAGCGAGTTGCTCTTTAGCGACTTGACTGTGTAGCGACTTGGTGGTTTAGCGACTTATGTCTAGCAACTTGGGTCTTAGCGACTTGGTTCACAGGAAATTGAGATCTTAGCGAGTTGCTACTTAGCGACTTGGTGCTTAGCGACTTGATTCAAGAACTCTTAGCGACTTGGGTGATTTTTGTTTGTAATACGGTTTTCTCTTGATTTAGTAAAATCCCGTGAAAGAATCTATTTCCCGGTTTAATCATAGAGTTATAAAATCCCGTGTGATCTGTTAGCATGTCTACCAACGTACCTACAATCATCTCCACTATTGTTGAGGATGTTCAAGCAGCTGGTTCAGATACTCGTCCACCTATGCTTGACAGAACTGACTACGACTCTTGGGCTCAACGAATCAGATTGTACTATCTTGGAAAGGAAAATGGGGTCAACATTCTCAAATCCATTGATGAAGGACCTTATCAGATTGAGACTACAAGAGACTTAATTGATACAGCTGCAGATGGAACAATGATCTATGGATTAGACAGACCAAAGACGTATGATGAGCTCAATGATAAGGAGAAAAAGAGATTCGATGCTGACATCAGGGCTTCTAACATCATACTTCAGGGTTTACCTAAGGACATTTACAATCTGATCAATCACAACACTGAAGCTAAGGCTGTTTGGGATAATGTCAAGATGCTTCTCTCGGGTTCTGAATTGACTAAGGAAGACAGAGAATCACAGCTGTATGATGAATTTGAGCACTTTAATATGAAGCCTGAAGAAAGTGTCTATGAGTATTACGTGATATTCCACAAGCTTGTGAATGATATGAGGAATATCAAATAGACCATGCCAAATATTCAGCTGAATTCAAAGTTTGTGAACAACATGAATCCCGAATGGCATAAGTTTGTCACCTCTGTGAAGCTAACCAAAGGATTGAAGAACACCAACTATGAGCAACTATATGCATTCCTTCTTCAGAATGAGAGACATGCTATGTTTGAACGAAGGATTCTTGAACAGTTCAAATCTAAGCAGGGAGAACCTAGTTCGTCAAATGACTCTACAGCTTTTTACACCAATGTAGGAATTACTACCAAAGCTTCTCAATTCATACCCACGGGTGACGGAAATCACAAACTCATTTCCGATCCAAGTTTCAAGCAACCTGATGCCAATGCAGTCATGGAACACTTTATCAATCAACTGGCTCTTATGGTTAAACAAAACTTAACCTTCAATCCACATACTAACAGACTTCACACTAACAATGAAATCAGGTCTGCATCCAATCTACACAATCATGCTTTAGTCAGAGATGGAAAGGTTACGGTGCAACCAGCTCAAGGAAGACAATATGAACAAAGAAGAGGTGGAGTAGGAGGAGGGTATGTGGCAAATCAGAATAGGGAAAGGAATCCAAATCAAGGACAAGCAAAGCCAATTAAGTGCTACAACTGTGGTGGTGATGGACACATAGCAAGGAACTGCACTTCTCCAAAACGCCCTCAAAATGCAGAGTACTTCAAAGACAAGATGTTACTTGTGCAAGCTCAGGATAATGGAGCTGTGTTGGATGAAGAGGAGATGTTGTTTCTTGCTGAGGGCAATGCCAAGACATATGATGCAGATGTGGATAAGCAACCAATTCAGGAGATAGATCATAATCATAATAATGCCTTTCAAGTTGCAGACTGTGATGCATACGACTCTGACGTCGATGATGAACCTACTGCACAGACAATCTTCATGGCAAGCATTTCTCCAATGGTTTCTCCAAAGGTCTCATCATCATAGCAAGCTGGTCCATCCAAAGAATCAATCATCTCAGAGGTATTAAAACTATACGATGATGTTGATGAGCAAAAGATACATGACAAAGTACAATCAACTGAAACTTTTGAGTCAGATATTGAAAATATGGGTAATATCAATGTTGTCCCATATGATCAATATGTGAAACAAAGTGAAAGTGAGACTGTACCAAGTGATGCATCTTCTGCAGTCAATGATGACTATATTTTTGATGAATACATTGCATGTGCCCCTGATGATTCTGTTATTTCTGAACTAAATGCCTATAAAGAACAAGTTGCTATTTATGAACAGCGTGCTAATTTTGAGTTAACCACCCGTGAGCAGGAAATGGATGACCAAATGCGTACAGTTATTAGAAAAAATAATTTTAGAGAAGAAGTCTTAAAACAAGAGTTAAACTCCTTACAAGAAAAGCTTTCTAAAACTGTTAAGCAAAAGCAAGAGCTTCAAGATAATGTTAAAGTGCTTAAACAAGAATTTAATGCTAAGGAATCAAAACTTTTGAATGATTTTTCTAATCTAAAAACTTTGAAAAACAAGCTTGAAAATAAGCTGTACGTACAAGGGAATACCATTCAGACTGCTCACTTGATCACTAAGCATAGAGTCTTAAGCGATAAGCATAGCATTCCCATTGTTGAGGAACCAAATCCAAAGGTCATTAAAAAGGCTAGAGCTGCTCATAAGGTAGTTTATGATGGTAATGAAATCCTTAAGCCTAGACAGAAACCTAGTTGCGCTGAGTGCACTGAGGAAGATAAGAAATCTGATGAAGTCACTAGGGTGAAAATGAATAAGAAGATAGAAGATCCTTAGTGTAAAATGAATAATATAACGATCAAACCCCATGATTACACTAAGGAAAATTAGATATCCTTAAACAAGTTTAAGCCTCAGACTCTATTAACTCCTGAACAAGTGTTCTGGAAAAAGGATATGGATATGCAAAAAGCTAAAAATCTTGTTGAAAAGAATCCCCCTTGTAGTAAATTCCCTAAAGCAATTGTGTATCCTCCTCATACACCAATGCATTTTGTTCCTAGATCTATTGCCACTAATAGCAAGACCTTGATCAGCCTGTATGTTGTTTATCAGCTGTTTGTTGATTTTGAGAAAACGTGTAAGAAGAGAATCACACCTACAGGGATAACTGAGGGGAAAGGGGTTTTGAGCAAACTAAAGAATGTTATTTAACTAAGGTCATGCCTTTCTTCAAACAATTAAAAGGTCAATTTGAGAGTCTTCAAAAAGGGATAAATTCATATATTAAAGAAATGGAAAAGGAATTTGATGCAATGATAGTTGAAGTCAATGATTATGAACAGGAACTCAAATATAATGAAGTTGAAAGGAAGAACTTGCACATCTTAAATGAGAATTTGATTTCGAGTTGTGTTGCTCAAGATGTGTTTTATAGTGTTACTAAGCACTCTATTACTGCTTCTCGATTGCATGAATTATCTATTGCATTGAAAGTTTCCCATGATCGTGTCATTGAGCTTGAAAACAAAAACTCAGAACTAAAGGAGGAAATTGATCAGGATGATCACGATAACTTGGTAAAACATCTTTCTAAAATAGAAGTTGAACATTTTGATTTACAACTAAAATATCAACATCTTAAAGAAAATGTCAAAACCTCAAATATCAAGGCATCCTTAGATGTTCCAGAGTTTGATGCAGTTTTTCAGATAAACAAACGTGACGAACAGATTCAAGCACATTGTAACACGATCAGAAAATTGAAAGCCCAAATTTCACAATTAAAGGGCGAAAAGAACAAGGTAACTGGCTCCCAAATGCCTCCTCCTTTAGATTCTCAGTATTCTCAGACTTTTCATCTTCAAAACTTGGTTAATGCTTTACAAAAGGAAAACAAGGGTTTTCTCGAAGAAAATGAAAAAGTTAAACGACACTTTAAAGATTTATATGATTCAATTAAAGTCACTCGTGACAAGAACTACGAAAAAATAACGTCTTTACAAAAGGAAATTGAGAATCTGAGACAGGAAAAAGGGAAACTGCCACTTGTCTTTAATGAGAATGTTGCATCAAGATCATCCTCAGACTGCAAATATACTGTGACTGTTAAATACATTCCTCCTCATCTTAGGAATAATGAACTTGTATTTCATAACTATTTTGCTCACCTTAAGGATAGTCTAGAATGTCTCCGTGAGATTGTGGAAGAGGATTTTATAAATAAGCCTCTTGACAGTGAAATTAGGTTTGCGTGCATTCAAGCCAAACGATCTCAAGAGCTGCTAGAATGTTTAATAGCAACATGTCCTAAATCCTTAAGAGCGAAAGGTAAAGCTGTGATGCCTTGTTCTATGCCTAGTGCCAAGCATACAAACCATTCTATGCCCACTATTAATAAAGTGAACTCCAATGTGCCTTCAAGTAGTTCAGATCCCTGCACTTCTAGTTCAGGAATGCAAAAAGTAGCAAAACCAACTAATGTTCCAATTCCCTCTACAGGAGTAAAAATTGACACCAAAGCAAGCGGGTCAAAGCCTCAAGGCAACACAAAGAATGATAGGACCTTGCATGCTAGGAATGTTCAGTGGAAGAGAGTAGAAGATCACCTTAGGGAGAATTTGAATAAGACGAATCGTGTTGATTCTAGTGTTAGCTCTAAGCGTATTGTAATTCATGTGAATTTTGCTACTTTTGGCAAAACATGTAATGATGATTGCGTGGTTTCTGTTACTAATCTTGAATGTGGTGTGAATGATTTGTCTAATGCTGTCAAATGCCCAGTTAAAACTGTTAATGTTAAACATCAAACTAAGAAGGCTAAAAAGCAAAGGCGAAAGAAAGTTAGAAAACAGTGGAAACCCGCAGGAAGAGAATTTAGTAATATAGGTTATCAATGGATACCTACTGGGCGTAAGGTTAATGAGTTTGGCCCTAAATTTGCTAAGTCAATGCCCACTAGAAAATGGATGCCTACTGGTAGAACTATTCCCTTAAGAAGTGAACACACTTTGAATAGGTCAAATACGAACACTAGCACTGTATCTATTTCTGATGATTCTATTGCTTCTACTTTTGATGTGGGTGTTCCAATCACTGTTACTAACCAAATGGAACCCATTCTTGCATGGGGATCCCAATTATCAAGTTATCCATTCTTGTCTGTGTTCAACTGCAGATCGTTCAAATCGTTCTGTGGTACCTGGACTCAGGCTGTTCCAAGCATATGACTGGAGACCGGTCACGGCTCATGAACTTCATGAGTAAATTCATCGGAACTGTGAGATTCAGAAACGATCATTTTGGTGCTATTATGGGTTATGGAGATTACGTGGTTGGAGATAGTGTGATTTCCAGGGTATATTATGTTGAAGGTCTTGGACATAATCTATTTTCTGTCGGATAATTTTGTGACTCAGATTTAGAAGTGGCCTTCAAAAAACATACTTGCTTTGTTAGAGAACTTGATGGTGTGGAACTTCTCAGAGGAACTCGTGGTTCAAACCTATACACCATCTCTATCGAAGATATGATGAAATCTTCACCCATCTGCTTGCTGTTAAAGGCTTCCAAAACTAAGTCATGGCTATGGCACCGTCGTCTCAATCACTTGAACTTTGGTACCATAAACAATCTTTCCAGAAAGGACTTAGTAATAGGATTACCCAGATTAAAGTATGAAAAAGATCATCTTTGTTCAGCTTGCCAATTGGGAAAAAGCACAAAATATGCCCACAAACCAAAACCCACAAACTCAGTAATGGAAGTTCTTCATACCATTCATATGGATATGTGCGGACCAATGAGAGTGCAAACGATAAATGGGATGAAATACATTCTAGTAGTTGTTGATGACTACTCTCGATTTAATTGGGTAAAGTTCTTGAGGACAAAGGATGAAACTCCATATGTCATCATCAAACTTATCAAACAGCTTCAGGTTCGACTCAACAATACTGTTAGAATTGTTTGAACAGACAATGGCACAGAGTTTGTTAACAAAGACTTAATTTAGTTTTATGAAAGTGTTGGAATCAGTCATCAAAGAAGTGTTCCACGAACTCCTCAACAGAACGGTGTAGTTGAAAGACGAAATCGAACTCTTGTGGAAGCTGCAAGAACAATGCTAATTTATTCAAAGATTCCAATGTTTCTATGGGCTGAAGCCATTGCCACTGCTTGCTACACCCAAAATCGTTCCCTTATTCACACCTCTCATGGAAAAACTCCATATGAACTTGACAATAAACAAAAACCTGGTCTATCCTACCTTCGTGTGTTTGGTGCTTTATGTTACCTGATAGCGTCCAAACCGCCAAGTTTATCACACAAGCTAACCACTTGTGAATGGTCAACCGTAATAAACTTCAAACAGCTCAGAAACAATGCAATGAAGATCTAGAGGAGTATAGTGTTTCCCCAGGTCGTTAAGTCCCAACGAGCTGTGCGACTGAATAATCAAACGGATAGTGATCGGGTGATATTGAACGGGAAAAGGTTTATGGATTATGAATAATTATACCTAAAGAAAAAGTTTATAAATTACAGGGGCTTAAATGCAAATTAAAGAAAATTAAAAAGCTAAATTATATTAAATAAACGCTCTCACTATTTTTAAAATGATGTTTTTGATTTTTCTTTTATAAATTTAAATTAAAAACTACGTAACGTACAAAAGAAAATGTGAAATTGAGACAGTATTAATCCTAAAAATATAAAAATGAAATTTTTACAAACCTAATGATAAGAGAAAATTTTGAGAAAAAGAAAATTATTTTTATGACTATTTATTTAATTATTATTAATTAAAAACTATTTTTACCTATTTAATAATACCCTAAAATATAAGAAAATATGAAATAAAGCTAGAAAAATGAAATTATGACTTAGAAAAATCTGAAATATCTAAAGAGAATTTTCAAAACTAATTTTGTATTTTTCGGATTTATATTCTAATTTCTATGATTTAAAAACTATTTAAAACTAATTAAATTGCTAAAAATTACAAATTTAACTAAGAAAAATCTGGAAAAATTATTTTTTTGCTTTTTATATTTATCTTAATCTAGGAAAATTGAAAACTTATTTTTTTGAAGCTTTTCTGAAATAATTATATTAAAAGCTAATTAAAAAGTCCTAAAAACTGTTTTGAATAGGGAAAAATAGCAAACAGTACTGAAAAATTATGAAAACTTCAGGAAAAGTCTAAAATAATATTCTAAATCTATGAAAAATATAAAAACCTATACTAGTGTGCAAGATTATGAAGCTGTAGTGAAACCGCTTATGAATAAGCACTTCAAAATAAGCTACAAGCTGCTTCAGTATACCAACTCGTCACAGCACCTAAGTTAAACTAAGAATACTTAAAACTAACCTATTTCTAATAGTATAAACCTCTAAAATGCTAACTACAATGATTTGACCTGCTTGATTTTAAAAGTTGAAAACAGTTTTTCCTACCTACTTTGAGCTTATCAATCAGCTTATCAAATGAGCTAAACTGAGAACCAGAATGGTGATCCTCAAGAAGACCAACCACAGAGTCTACAAACCAAAAATGAGCCTTAGATAAGCTCAAATGAGCTCTTGACAAGCCCTGCAAGAAGGCCTGGTTCACACTCAGTGTGCTGAGTGTGAGACAGGGCAAAAGTAGCTAATTGGGCAGCTTATCTACAGCTTATAAGGACTTCCAAAAAATTCACAAAAGTCAATTTTAAGCACTTGACCAGCTGAAGTTGTTAGTCCCACAATTTCAACTGATATGAACTAAGAATGAATCTGTAAAACTTTAATAAAGTTTTGTGAAAACCACTTTTGACACTTTTGACTATTGAGCACAGAATTGAAAGTTTGGCTTATTTGAAATTTGATCTTCAAGAACATGTTGATATTGATGATTTAAGATGAAATATAACCAGGTTAAGTTACCTATATTAATCCTACTCCTATGATCAAGCTTATGCAACTCAAATCCTACTGTTATGAATCCTATTCAACCATAAGACTGAATTTGACTTTTAAGCTAGTACAGAAACTATCTACCCACTGTTATGACTGAAGTGAACCTAACTGAGACTAATGCAAGTGATCTCTACCCATCTCTAACCCCTATATCAGAAGTAACAGCTTATACCAAACACTATTTAAGATGCTAAAATGCAAAATTTTAACTAACAATATATATAGCTGGTGTGAATTACTTCCTATTCTAACTATAGCTAACTAAAGTGAATCTAACTGCAATGATTTGAGCTAACAATTAACACTAACTACATGAAAACAATCACATACAGATTTGAGCAAAAAAAATGACATGAAGCAAATGAAAGACTCACAGTAGTCCAGCTACTAAGGTTTGCACAAATGGTCAAATTCCACTCCAAATAAGCTTATTCCACCACCACATCTAGTCCAGGTCAAAGATTTGACCCTACCCTGCTTCCATTGACTTTTGTTGACCGAACTTAGTATTTGAATGAATTGAAAAGTAAGGAAGTGTAGTCCTTGACCAAGCTATAAAGAAGCTCAACAAGACCCAATATAACTGTGGCAAAGCTTTGTACAAGCTTATGAAAAGATTGAAAATGTATTTTTTTTATTTTTTAACTATTTATTTTCTGGATTTTTTGTATCTTTTGAATGAAACGAAAACAAGCTTCCAATAACTTTGTAAAGCAACAACATGAATTAAACACGAGTAATAAACTAAATTCAGAAGCAGTAGAACTTAAACAAGGATTTTGAGATTAAAACTGGATTTCATAAATCTAGGAAATTTAGTACAAAAAGATGATTACAAAAGATGAAATACTTAAAACGTTAAGACTGAAATTAAAAATACATTAAGCTACTAGAGAAGAAAAGTGCCTCTACATTGGCATACAATATGATCATTTTATACTACTCCTTTGGTAGTCTTCTCTTCCTCTATTTATTCACAAAATGCTTTCCACTGGCACTCTGAGCATTTCCCACCAATAATCTCAGCCATTGGATGATCTGACTCCATTTTAGCCGTAGATTAGTTTTTGGCGCCAAAAACTTCTCAACCCAAATCTCTGATTGCTAGGAAACCTAGACGAGGCATTAAATGCGTTTTTGGCTTGGGGTGTTTGGAGGGTAGGAATAAGGTGGGTGTGATGATGATGGAGTGTGGGTTGGAGTTGCAGGTGCAGGTGATGATGAGGGGGAAGGGAAACCCGTGAGCGGTTTTAATTATTTTAAATGTGGGCGGGTTTGGTTTTTTAAACCGTGGGTTGGATTGGGTCAAGGGTATTGGGCTTGGGATATTAAAGGGTCCGGTTTGGATTTGGGATATAAGTAAACAAGGACCATTTTTGCAATACAATCAAACTTGAGGGATCAAAACTGCAACTCTTCCAAACTTATCAAAAGGACCAAAATTGCCAATTATGAATAGTGCAGGGGTAATATTTGATAAATTTCCATTTTTAAATAACCCAAGGACTATTTTTGACATTTTTCAAAGTTTAAGGACTAAAGTTGTCATTTCTCAAAACTTTTGAAATTTTTCACCAAAGGACTAATTATGACAACTTATGATTTTAAAAGGGCCTTTGGTAACTTTTCTTTTAAAATAAGTGCTCAAGGACTATTTCTGCCAATTTTTGAAAGTCGGGGGACTGAAACATATAAAATGCAATTTTGAGATATTTTCAGTATTTTGATGCATTTCTGAGCGTTTTTAAATGTTTTGCAGTTCAGATTTGACAAAAAATGATGAGTATTTACACACTCATCAATCCCCCACACTAAACTATTGCTAGTCCCTAGCAATATTTTGAGAAAAACTTAATGGATTTGAATCTCTTTAACAAAAACCATTACTTCTGGAGTAGCCAATCGTTTCAGTTCAAGTAAGAACCTTGGTACAACGATAACCAAATGATTTTGAGCAAATCACCAGCTTTCAACGGATTTGATTTGTCTTTACCAGAAGCCGTTTGCTTCTGGACTAGCCAACTCTTAGATAAAATATCTTTGGTGAGTCGATTACCAATTATGGTTTTCCAACTGCCTTTACCACAAGCCATAAACTTGCGGGCTAGCCAACTCTTCACTAATTAAAGATATGGTGAGCTGAACACCATACAATTTTGGGCAAATTGCAAGCCGTCAACGGATTTGAGATATCTTTACCAAGAGCCGTTTGCTCCTGGATTAGCCAATCCTTTTGTTTATTAGACATGTCGGACTGATAACCATAGGCTGAGTAAGTGCAAAACACTTACTCCAAAAAAAAATTTTGGCCAAAAATGGGGGGAATTGGGTGGTATAATTACATGATAAAATTCGTGAGAATCCCCCCCCCCCACACTAGAAATGAATATTGCCCTCAATATTCAAAGTACCGGCGGTTATGCCGAAACATAGAACGTAAAAGGGAAATACTACGGCCATTATTTGAAGGAGATTTTTTTTTTTTTTTTTTTTTTTTTTTTTGAAACTTTATATACAACAGCGGGGGGCAGCTCCCCCACACTAGGGTTGTAGAAAGTAGAAAGAAGTCAGAAATATGGGTGAAAACCCATATGGTGTGCTATTGTTTTTGATTCCGGAGTCGCTAGCTTGACTCGATCCCCGCATTCATTGGTTCATGGGGAAAGTTTGTAGATCCGGGACAACCACAGGGGGAATGTCCTCTCCAAAATAGTGCTTCAATCGATGACCATTCACTTTAAAATTTGGACCATCGGGTTGAGATAACTCACTGGTTCCATAAGGAAATACTTTAGTGATGGTGAATGGTCCAGACCAGCGGGATTTTAGTTTTCCCGAGAAAATCTTCAATCTTGAATTGAAAAGAAGGACTCGATCACCGACGTTGAAAACGCGGTTCTTGATTTTGGAGTCATGAATCTTCTTTGTCTTTTCTTTATAGATCAAAGAGTTCTCGTATGCTTGATCACGGAGTTCATTTAATTCATTCATTTGAACTTTCCGGTGATCACCAGCTGTCTGAATATCGAAGTTGGCATGTTTCAAGGCCCAGTATACCTTGTGCTCAAGCTCAATCGGTAGATGACACGCCTTTCCGTACACTAGCTTGTATGGAGTACACCCGATGGGTGTTTTATAAGCTGTACGGAAGGCCCAGAGTGCGTCATCTAGCTTATCCGACCAAGAGGCACGGTTTTCGCCTACTGTCCTTTCAAGAATTCTTTTAATCCCTCGGTTGGAAACTTCCACTTGCCCACTTGTTTGGGGGTGGTACGCAGTAGAGAGACGGTGAGTTACACCATACTTTTGCATGACTTTATCAAACTGGTCATTGCAGAAATGCGTACCACGATCACTGATTATAGCTCGTGGAGTTCCAAACCTAGCAAAAAGAGATTTTAAGAATTTCACAACAACTCGAGCATCGTTGGTAGGCAAAGCTTTCGCTTCAACCCATTTTGCAAATAGTCAACGGCCACGAGTATGTATTTGTTTCCTCGAGATGATGGAAATGGCCCCATAAAGTCAATGCCCCAGATGTCAAAAATCTCACACACTTGAATGGCGTTTTGCGGCATTTCATTTCTTTGTGAGATATTCCCGTGACGTTGACAAGCGTCACAGGTTTTGACAAATTCATGGGCATCCTTGTAAATCGTGGGCCAATAAAATCCAGAATCAAACACCTTCTTGGCAGTGTAGTTGGGACTATGATGTCCCCCAGTAGGTCCAGAATGGCAAGCCTTGAGAATGTCATAGGCTTCCTGACCATACACACATCGCCTGATGACTTGATCCGCGCAAATTTTGAATAAGTAGGGGTCGTCCCAGAAGTAATGTTTTACATCTTTAAAGAATTTGTTTTTCTGTTGGGACGACATCCCTTTCACCACAAAGCTACCCGCATGGTAATTTGCAAAGTCAGCAAACCATGGGGTAGAACAGTCTCCGCGAAAAGAAACCACATTGAGTGTTTCGAGAGGAAATGTTTCGTTTATTTCCTTTTTCTCGAACACATTCTGGTGAGGGTTTTCTAGACGGGACAGATGATCAGCAGCCAGGTTCTCAGCTCCTTTTTTATCACGTATAATGATATCAAATTCTTGTAGGAGGAGAACCCAACGGAGCAATCTCGGCTTTGCATCTTGTTTTGCAAAGAGATATTTGAGAGCCGAGTGATCCGTATACACCACGCATTTGGTCAAGATTAGGTATGGCCGAAACTTCTCAAACGCATACACCACAGCTAATAATTCTTTTTCTGTAGTGGTGTAATGGGTTTGAGCTTCAGTCATAGTCTTACTTGCGTAGTGGATAGGCTGAAAATGCTTGGTTTTTCGTTGCCCCAAGACTGCACCGATAGCAAAATCACTTGCATCGCACATGAGTTCAAAGGGTAAATCCCAGTCAGGGGCAACTAGAATGGGTGCTTCCGTAAGATTTTTCTTTAATGTTTCAAAAGCTTCGATGCACTCAGGTGAGAAGATAAAAGGAGCATCTTTTTCAAGAAGATGGGTCATAGGCCGAGCGATTTTAGAAAAATCTTGTATGAATCTACGATAAAACCCGACATGACCTAGAAAACTCCTAATACCTTTGACGGTACTAGGATGAGGCAATTTAGCAATAACATCGAATTTTGATCTATCAACCTCAATCCCATTTTTCGAAATCTTATGGCCAAGGACTATGCCTTCTTTGACCATAAAGTGGCTCTTCTCCCAATTTAGACAAAGATTGGTGTCTTCACACCGTTTTAGCATTTGATCTAAATGGGAGAGACATGTTTGAAATGAGTTCCCAATGACCGAGAAGTCATCCATAAACACCTCCATCGTTTCCCCGATCATGTCGTGGAAAATTGCCATCATACATCGTTGGAACGTGCCAGGAGCGTTACATAGGCCAAAAGGCATACGTCTGTAGGCAAAAGTTCCGTATGGGCAAGTGAATGTGGTCTTTTCTTGATCCTGTGGATCAATGGGGATCTGAAAATACCCCGAGAAACCATCAAGGAAACAATAGTATTCGTTCCCTGCTAATCTCTCAAGCATCTGATCCATGAAGGGTAGAGGAAAATGGTCTTTACGGGTGGCTTCGTTTAACTTGTGATAGTCAATGCACACACGCCATCCCGTAACCAATCGAGTTGGAATTAACTCGTTTTCTTCATTTGTGACAACAGTTATGCCACCCTTTTTTGGAACACAGTGGATGGGACTGACCCAAGGACTATCAGAGATCGAGTAAATTAAACCGGCATCAAGAAGTTTGAGAACCTCTTGTTTGATAACCTCGTGAATCTTAGGATTCACCCTTCTCTGATGTTGGACTGCTGGCTTGAAGTCATCCTCCATCAAGATTTTGTGAGTACAAAACTCAGGGTTGATACCCTTAATGTCGGAGAGTTTCCAAGCAATTGCTTGCTTGTGTGACTTCAAGACCTTTATGAGAGCAGTTTTCTCCTCCTCAGTTAAGTCTTTAGCAATTATGACGGGTAATTTATCATCACCCTCCAAGAATGCATACTCAAGATGAGGAGGTAGGTCCTTAAGTTCAACCTCGGGAAATTCTTCAGTAGATGTTTGTACTGATTTGATTTCCTCAATCGTGATCTCTTTCGGAGGGAGTGAAGGTAGTGGATCTTCATTTAACAATTGCTTAAGATAAAGGATATCTCCCTCCGAATCATAAACACCATCAATTCCCGGCGGAATCGATTCATCATTAGCAAGAAACTCATCGATCTCTTCTAGAAAGAAGTCACCTCCCTCAAACGAAGTGAGAGAGGGGGAAGAGTCGGCAATGATTGGTTGGGAAGATGTGGTGGGATCCCCACTCACAGAATTATGAAAATAACCAAGAAACTCTTGAGAGTACTCCTCTAAAGAAATATCAATTAAATCGATTCGATTAACCGATTCAGCATCATAATTTGAGGAGTACCTCGAAGTTTGATCAAGGTTAAAGGTGACAGCTTCATTACCCACACGTAATGTGATTTCTTGCTTAAATACATCAATGAGAGCACGGCCCGTTCTCAGGAATCCTCGTCCAACAATAAGGGGAACCCGATGATCGGCATCGAAATCAACAACCACAAAGTCAGATGGAAAATGGAACTTTCCTACTTTCACGAATACATCCTCGGCGATCCCAAGAGGACGCGATATAGAACGATCTGCAAGCTCAAGAGTCATGCAGGTAGGAATAAGTTCTGGAAGAGAAAGTTTCTTCCATACTGAATAAGGCATCAGATTGATGCTTGCACCAAGATCGGCGAGGGCAAAGCATTCAATCATTCCTGGAAAAACACAAGGAAGAAGAAATTTTCCAGGATCTCCAAGCTTCTCGGGAAGCTTCTTTAACAGAACTGCTGAGCAGTTCTCGTTCAAAGGAGTTTTAGCCATTTCAAACAGTTTTTCCTTGTTGCTTAACATGTGTTTGAGAGTTGATGCAAACTTGGGCATCAGCATGATAGCATCCGCAAAGCTTATGTTAAAATGAAGTTCTTGGAAAATTTGAAAATTTTTTTCCATTTGATGACTGGCTTTTTCGCGGAGTTTTTGCTTATTTAAACGTGAGGGGTAAGGAATAGAAGTTTTGGATTTGGGGTTTTCAACTGGAGGTTCAAAAACAACTCCAGGTTTGGTTTTGGGTTTCGGGACAACTTGAGGATGGACATTGCTGGTACCTCCGTTATTAGTAGGAAGTTTCTTGTCCTTTGTCGCCTCAGGTTCACTTTCCACTACCTTCGGGAGAGAAGAAGAAGAGGTAGTAGGAATAGCGGGTCCATCATACGAAGCACCACTTCTGGTTGTGATCGCCTTTGCATCGCCCCTCGGATTAGCGATCGTGTTGCTAGGTAAAGTACCTGAGCCCGAGGGTCGATCATTTAAAGACTTCTTAATGTCAGAAATCTGGCTAACCAACAACCTGTTCATTTCCTCTTGGGATTTCATGAATTGCTTCAACAACTCATCAGATGATGGTCCAGTTGGAACAATGGCTTGATTTTGTGTAGGAAAATTCTGGCCTCTATTGTTTGGATTAGGGCCTTGATTTTGAAATTTTCCTTGATTATTGCCATGAAAATACCCTGGGTTGAAATTTCCCTAACCTTGGTTTCTATTAAAATTTCCTTGGTTTTGGAAGTTTTGACTTTGATTTTGAAAACCGTTATTTTGACTAAAATTACCTTGGTTTTGAAAACCTTGGTTCGTTCTATTCTGATTTTGATTACGGTTTTGGTTTTGGTTGAAACCGGGAGGTCCAGGGTAGTGGTTAGGACGGTGGTTCAGGTCCATAGGAGCACGGTATTGGTTGCCTCCTGAATTGGAAATCCCGCCCACAGCGTTTGCTTCAAAAGGGTTACCATCGGTGGCCATACAGTTGTAATAGGCATGGGGGCCACCGCAAGTAACACATACTTCCACTTTCTTAACTTCAGCAGGAGGTGAAGTTTGTGGAAAAGAAACTTTCTTTTGGTTGGAGAGAACCAAAGCTTGAATTGCTTCCGTGAGTTTGTCAATCTTAGCATCGGTGCTAGACTGACTCACGGGCGATGAAGTAGAAGGACCAACACTGACTTGGGAAACAACCGGTTTGCTTCGTGCAGTGCGGACTTTAGACTTGTTTTCAATGATCGCTAAAGCTTCTTTTACAGTTTTGCTTAAGAAATTTCCTCCAGCGGAGGAATTGAGAGAATCTTGATCAGATTGACTCACTCCATTATAGAAAGTATCGAGTTGCATTAACTCGGAGAAACCGTGGTGAGGACATTTGCGGAGCAACTCCTTAAAACGATCCCACGATTCACTGAAGGATTCATCAAACTTTTGTGTGAATTTGATGATTTCGTTTTTAAGACTCGTGGTTTTGGAAGGTGGATAGAACTCGTTCACAAATTTCTTTACCAGGTCTTCCCATGTTTCGATCGATTGAGGGGGTTGTTTTTCAAGCCAAATCCAGGCTTGTCCCTCAAGGGAAAATGGGAACAGAAGAAGCTTGACAACATCTGTAGGGACATTCTTGTATTTGATGGTAGATGCAATTTTGTTAAACCATCGAATATGAGCATGAGGATCATCCCTTTCAAAACCATAGAATTGACTTGAGGTTACAAGATTTAGTAACCCGATTTTGAGTTCAAAATTTTCAGCCACAATGGCTGGGATAACAATAGCATCTCCATACCCATCGATGGGTGCTTGGAGAAGCTCACACATAGGACGTTCTTCCGCCATGATAACGGAAGTAGTGTGAGCAGTCCGGATTTCAGATCCGACTGATGGGGCAGAACGTCTACGGACACGCCTTCTTGGAATCCTGACAAGCTCACGAAATGGGCTTACAGACCTAGAAGAGCGAGTGCGCATACACTAGAGTTAACTCTAAGAAGTCTCAGAGTTAAGGAAGGGAATTATGAAAAATGGGGAAAGAAGAATCTTTTTGGGTTTTATGGTTTTGAAAAGTAGATATAACAACAAATCCAATTAAAACAATATCGAGGCAAAACGACAGTGAACTTAAACCAATAATCACAAGATGAATGGCTTCTTTGAAAAAGGTACATCACTCACAAGGACACAAAGGTAAGTTTTAATCTTTGGTTCGGGAACTTATTATGGTCGTACCCCCAGTTAGGTAGTACACTGCCTTGGTTTGCGGTGGTAATTTTTTATGTTGTTATTATTAAACAAAGAAAACGACAAATCTTTTTGTATTTTTTTTATCTTTTATATATATAGAAACAAAAGAAAAATATTTTTGTGTTTTATACGTTTTAAGATGTTTTTGGGTTTTTGGATTTTTATAAGAAAATATAGATATATATATAGATGGTATGAACAAGGAGTGAATATTCAAATCACTAATCTGCTAAACGTAAGATAATTAGCACAGCTCCCCGGCAGCGGCGCCAAAATTTGATCGCGTCCAAACCGCCAAGTTTATCACACAAGCTAACCACTTGTGAATGGTCAACCGTAATAAACTTCAAACAGCTGAGAAACAATGCAATGAAGATCTAGAGGAGTATAGTGTTTCCCCAGGTCGTTAAGTCCCAACGAGCTGTGCGACTGAATAATCAAACGGATAGTGATCGGGTGATATTGAACGGGAAAAGGTTTATGGATTATGAATAATTATACCTAAAGAAAAAGTTTATAAATTACAGGGGCTTAAATGCAAATTAAAGAAAATTAAAAAGCTAAATTATATTAAATAAACGCTCTCACTATTTTTAAAATGATGTTTTTGATTTTTCTTTTATAAATTTAAATTAAAAACTACGTAACGTACAAAAGAAAATGTGAAATTGAGACAGTATTAATCCTAAAAATATAAAAATGAAATTTTTACAAACCTAATGATAAGAGAAAATTTTGAGAAAAAGAAAATTATTTTTATGACTATTTATTTAATTATTATTAATTAAAAACTATTTTTACCTATTAATAATACCCTAAAATATAAGAAAATATGAAATAAAGCTAGAAAAATGAAATTATGACTTAGAAAAATCTGAAATATCTAAAGAGAATTTTCAAAACTAATTTTGTATTTTTCGGATTTATATTCTAATTTCTATGATTTAAAAACTATTTAAAACTAATTAAATTGCTAAAAATTACAAATTTAACTAAGAAAAATCTGGAAAAATTATTTTTTTGCTTTTTATATTTATCTTAATCTAGGAAAATTGAAAACTTATTTTTTTGAAGCTTTTTTGAATTAATTATATTAAAAGCTAATTAAAAAGTCCTAAAAACTGTTTTGAATAGGGAAAAATAGCAAACAGTACTGAAAAATTATGAAAACTTCAGGAAAAGTCTAAAATAATATTCTAAATCTATGAAAAATATAAAAACCTATACTAGTGTGCAAGATTATGAAGCTGTAGTGAAACTGCTTATGAATAAGCACTTCAAAATAAGCTACAAGCTGCTTCAGTATACCAACTCATCACAGCACCTAAGTTAAACTAAGAATACTTAAAACTAACCTATTTCTAATAGTATAAACCTCTAAAATGCTAACTACAATGATTTGACCTGCTTGATTTTAAAAGTTGAAAACAGTTTTTCCTACCTACTTTGAGCTTATCAATCAGCTTATCAAATGAGCTAAACTGAGAACCAGAATGGTGATCCTCAAGAAGACCAACCACAGAGTCTACAAACCAAAAATGAGCCTTAGATAAGCTCAAATGAGCTCTTGACAAGCCATGCAAGAAGGCCTGGTTCACACTCAGTGTGCTGAGTGTGAGACAGGGCAAAAGTAGCTAATTGGGCAGCTTATCTACAGCTTATAAGGACTTCCAAAAAATTCACAAAAGTCAATTTTAAGCACTTGACCAGCTGAAGTTGTTAGTCCCACAATTTCAACTGATATGAACTAAGAATGAATCTGTAAAACTTCAATAAAGTTTTGTGAAAACCACTTTTGACACTTTTGACTATTGAGCACAGAATTGAAAGTTTGACTTATTTGAAATTTGATCTTCAAGAAAAGGTTGATATTGATGATTTAAGATGAAATATAACCAGGTTAAGTTACCTATATTAATCCTACTCCTGTGATCAAGCTTATGCAACTCAAATCCTACTGTTATGAATCCTATTCAACCATAAGACTGAATTTAACTTTTAAGCTAGTACAGAAACTATCTACCCACTGTTATGACTGAAGTGAACCTAACTGAGACTAATGCAAGTGATCTCTACCCATCTCTAACCCCTATATCAGAAGTAACAGCTTATACCAAACACTATTTAAGATGCTAAAATGCAAAATTTTAACTAACAATATATATAGCTGGTGTGAATTACTTCCTATTCTAACTATAGCTAACTAAAGTGAATCTAACTGCAATGATTTGAGCTAACAATTAACACTAACTACATGAAAACAATCACATACAGATTTGAGCAAAAAAATGACATGAAGCAAATGAAAGACTCACAGTAGTCTAGCTACTAAGTTTTGCACAAATGGTCAAATTCCACTCCAAATAAGCTTATTCCACCACCACATCTAGTCCAGGTCAAAGATTTGACCCTACCCTGCTTCCATTGACTTTTGTTGACCGAACTTAGTATTTGAATGAATTGAAAAGTAAGGAAGTGTAGTCCTTGACCAAGCTATAAAGAAGCTCAACAAGACCCAATATAACAGTGGAAAAGCTTTGTACAAGCTTATGAAAAGATTGAAAATGTATTTTTTTTATTTTTTAACTATTTATTTTCTGGATTTTTTGTTTCTTTTGAATGAAACGAAAACAAGCTTCCAATAACTTTGTAAAGCAACAACATGAATTAAACACGAGTAATAAACTAAATTCAGAAGCAGTAGAACTTAAACAAGGATTTTGAGATTAAAACTGGATTTCATAAATCTAGGAAATTGAGTACAAAAAGATGATTACAAAAGATGAAATACTTAAAACGTTAAGACTGAAATTAAAAATACATTAAGCTACTAGAGAAGAAAAGTGCCTCTACATTGGCATACAATATGATCATTTTATACTACTCCTTTGGTAGTCTTCTCTTCCTCTATTTATTCACAAAATGCTTTCCACTGGCACTCTGAGCATTTCCCACCAATAATCTCAGCCATTGGATGATCTGACTCCATTTTAGCCGTAGATTAGTTTTTGGCGCCAAAAACTTCTCAACCCAAATCTCTGATTGCTAGGAAACCTAGACGAGGCATTAAATGCGTTTTTGGCTTGGGGTGTTTGGAGGGTAGGAATAAGGTGGGTGTGATGATGATGGAGTGTGGGTTGGAGTTGCAGGTGCAGGTGATGATGAGGGGGAAGGGAAACCCGTGAGCGGTTTTAATTATTTTAAATGTGGGCGGGTTTGGTTTTTTAAACCGTGGGTTGGATTGGGTCAAGGGTATTGGGCTTGGGATATTAAAGGGTCCGGTTTGGATTTGGGATATAAGTAAACAAGGACCATTTTTGCAATATAATCAAACTTGAGGGATCAAAACTGCAACTCTTCCAAAATTATCAAAAGGACCAAAATTGCCAATTATGAATTGTGCAGGGGTAATATTTGATAAATTTCCATTTTTAAATAACCCAAGGACTATTTTTGACATTTTTCAAAGTTTAAGGACTAAAGTTGTCATTTCTCAAAACTTTTGAAATTTTTCACCAAAGGATTAATTATGACAACTTCTGATTTCAAAAGGGCCTTTGGTGACTTTTCTTTTAAAATAAGTGCTCAAGGACTATTTCTGCCAATTTTTGAAAGTCGGGGGACTGAAACTGCCAATTATGCAAACTTTGTTCATTTTTCATCTGATTTTAAACATTTTGCATCTGAAACATATAAAATGCAATTTTGAGGTATTTTCAGTATTTTGATGCATTTCTGAGCGTTTTTAAATGTTTTGCAGTTCAGATTTGACCAAAAATGATGAGTATTTACACACTCATCATTACCCAACTAATGACGGTCAAGATTTAGGTAAACTAAAAGCTAAAGAGGACATTGGAGTATTTGTAGGTTATGCACCAAACAGAAAAGGATACCGAATCTACAACAAGAGAACCCGAAATATCATGGAAACAATTCACGTTACGTTCGATGAGCTAACCGGTCAAATGGCTCCAGGACAATCCAGTTCTTGACCCGCATTTCAACCTTTATCAAGTAGTCCTATCCGTTCTACTCTTGTTTCTAATCCCTCACCAGCAACTCCTTATGTACCTCCTTCAGAAGATGATTTGAAGAAATTATTTGATCCAATGTTTGATGAACACTATGAGCCAAGTGCTAATGATATGTCAGTTCCATCAACAGAGGCTGCCTCTATCCCTGTCAATGAAGTTAACCCTTCAGTTTCAATGTCATTAAGTCAAGAAGCGCCTGCTGCTGATCACTCTGTCTCATCAACAAATCGTCAATCATCGAGTGTACACAATGGAAATGTTGCTGCTGTTACAGATGATGAAAACCCTTTTGCTCCTCCAGAAGATGAATCCTTTGAAAACATATTTGCTCCTGAGTCATCATCAGAACCATCTTCTTCAGGAGATATCAACTCTGCTACTTCAGTTCCTCAACAACAACCACATGAATACCTTAGAATATGGACACATGATCATCCATTGGACAACATCATTGGAAACCTTTCCCTTCCAGTATCCACACGGAAACAACTTGCAACCGATGCCTTATGGTGCTTCTTCAACTCCGTACTCTCTAAGATCGAACCAAAAGACGTGAATACTGCCATGAATGAAGACAGCTGGTTCAATGCCATGCAAGAAGAAATTCAAGAGTTTGATCGACTAGATGTATGGGAATTAGTACCTGCTCCAGATTGTGCAATGATCATTGCTCTAAAGTGGATCTTCAAAGTAAAACTTGATGAGCATGGTGATGTTTTAAAGAACAAGGCTCGATTGGTTGCAAAAGGATACCGTCAAGAGGAGGGAATTTACTTTGAAGAATCATTTGCTCCAGTTGCTCGTATCGTGGCAATCAGAATCTTCTTGGCTAATGCTGCAAGTAAGAACATGGTAGTCTATCAGATGGATGTAAAGACGGCTTTTATTAACGGAGATCTTAAAGAAGTCGTATACGTCAGCCAACCTGAAGGCTTTATGAATCCAGAGCATCCTACTCACGTCTATCATTTGAAGAAGGCTCTTTACGGTTTGAAGCAAGCTCCAAGGGCTTGGTATGATACACTATCAAAGTTTCTTCCATCTACTGGATTCAGCAAAGGAGCAGTTGATCCGACACTGTTCACCAGAACGTCAGGCAAACATTTAATTCACGTTCAAATATATGTTGATGATATTATTTTTGCCTCGACTGATCCCAATGAATGTGACCATTTTTCAAATGAAATGGGTTCCAAATTTAAAATGTCAATGATGGAACAAATGTCATTTTTCTTAGGATTACAAATTTCACAAATTCCCGGAGGCATTTTTATAAATCAATCTAAATATGCAAATGAGATTTTAAAGAAATTTGGATTTGATTCTTGTGACCCTGTTGACATTCCCATGATAGAGCGTACTAAACTGGATGAATACCACTCAGGGATCATGGTAGACCAAACGAAATATCGTAGTATGATTGGATCCCTGATGTACCTCACAGCCAGTAGACAAGACATTTTGTTCGCTGTTTGCATGTGTGCTAGATATCAGGCTAAGCCTACCAAAAAGCACCTTGAAGAAGTTAAACGGGTCTTTTGGTATCTCCAAGGAACCATAAATATGGGTCTTTGGTACCCGAAGGACACCGGTATGTCACTAACAGCCTATGCAGATGCTGATCATGCAGGATGTCAAGATACACGTCGAAGTACGTCTGGAGGTGCTCAGTTTTTGGGTGATAAACTTGTGAGCTGGTCTTCAAAGAAACAAATGAGTACTTCTATTTCCTCTATAGAGGCTGAATACATAGCCATGTCATCTTGTTGTGCTCAAATCCTATGGATGAGATCCCAATTATCTGACTATGGCTTTGAATTCAACAAAATTCCTATGTACTGTGATAATAAAAGTGTTATTGCTCTTTCATGCAACAACGTTCAACACTCAAGAGCAAATCACATCGACATTCGACATCATTTCATCAGGGAGCAAGTAGAGAACGGTGTGGTGGAACTATATTTTGTGAGGACATAATATCAATTAGTAGACATCTTCACCAAAGCTCTTCCTAGGGAACGTTTTGAGTTTATCCTCCCAAGACTTGGTCTAAAGAGTCTACAACCGGAAACACTCAAACGTCTTCAAGAGGAAGACGAGGAGTAAAGGTCTTTCTTCATCCATCTCTTGTAAATATTTTATTCAAAAAGCAAATAGAAAAATATAAAACTTTCAAAAATCCATAAAAAATTTGAAAATCTTGAAAAATTTCAAAAAATATTGTCTTTTTGTCATGATTTTTCTCCATTCGATAATATCTACGGTCTTTGTGCTGTCATTCAAAGAATGACACGGGATTCTAGATGTTGTTCAAATGTTCTTAAAAAAGAAAAAAAAAAGAAAAAAAGTCATCAAAAAAAGTCAAAGAATCAAAAATATTTTTGGGAGAAAGTGAAACAATGGTTTATTGTCATTTCAGGCAGTAACCCGCTTTTCAAAGAAAGAACAGAGCCATGCTTTATCTTGTTTTTCAAAACTCATGCTCTGATTCTATAAACAATTACTTACTATCTAATGAAAACTAATTGCTTTGAAAAATAACTCGGGCTCTATTTTTGAAAATCATCTGGACTTAACGTTTGTCAAAAATATATATCTCTCAATCAACAACGTATGTCATTGATTGAGGGGGAGAATGATTTCAAGTAAATCAAAAGGTTATTTGTCATACAATTGTTTTCAAAAGATAATCATGCATGTTTAATCAATGGAGTTTAAAGTCTCAAAATCCGATCCTTTTTAGTTAAAATGTTTTCATAATCAAGTCACAATTCTCCTTAAAAGCTTTCAAAATCAATTTAAATCTACAGAGATCACAAATCTCAAATGATTAGAAATTGTGATCGGGGGAGAATTTGTGATTTAAATTGGATTTAAACTGATAATTTGATGAATGGTTTCACAAGTATTTTGCAAGCTTTCCTCCCCACATGTACCAAACGATTTCAAATTTACCATGCACATGTTGAGGGGGAGCATCCTTTTAAAACCACAAAGAATTGAAACGTGATTGATTTGTCTTTAAGTGCAGGTTCCTTCTAATATGTGCAAAACTCTTTGAAACCTCGAGGCACATATTAAGGGGGAGCAAACTTATGAAAACCTCATCCTTCCTCAATATGCTTTATATACTTGGTTTGATCAGGGAAGTGATGTTGATATCTTTTAGAAAATGGTAATCAAAGAAGTTAATTCTTCCTCTTGCCTCCGTGTGCTAAAATGATTTCAAATACTTGATGCACATGTTGAGGGGGAGCTCTTTTTCTAAAAATATCAAAAACAATTCAGGTACAAAATGCTTTGATAATATATCACAAGTATCTGGATTGGTTTTCAAATGGTTCCAATGGCAGATAAACAATACCAAATAGACCGACCAAATTTACTTTATGTATGGTGATATAAGGATGGTTAGGTTAGGTATTCATTCCCACGATCCGCCAGAACCGGAGGGATCTACCCAGGGACAATCCACTAGATAGTGTAGAGTCCTTAGGGATGATGAAAAAAGGAGAAAAGTGAGATACGGGAAGAGTGCGGACTGAGATAGAGCTAGAACTGGAATAAACCCAAAAGGGTTCTAGTTATGAAATCTCGGTAAACACTGAAGAGGTTGAAGAATGAAAAAGGATTGAATGTGAAAAGGGGTGAAAGAAATAGCCCTCTAATAATTCAACCTTAGGGCAGTAACCGGGTTCAATACATATGCTACTAGTGTTTACTAAGGTAACATCAGTATTGAAGACAAGACGTCATGGACCCAGTGACGCACTCCACTACAACTTCTCAAATGTCACACCCCCAAATTACCTGTTTTGCAGTGGAATTGAATACCTTGGGGAGGACTGTCATAGCATCAAAGTTACAGTTATATCGAACGACCTAAAGTGTCGTTTGGAAAACACATCGTTTAATTTATTAAAACAATCAGAGTTTACAAAGTATTGGTCCCAAATGAAAATCAACTTGTGCGGAAATAAGTTTGTTACAAGCCAAACGATGTTTTAAAGTTTATAAATCCCAAGTGCGACGCGTCGTCACCACGACTCTATGATATGTCCATATGCGTGCCATGAAGTGAATGCTTTAGATACCTGAGATAAAACATGCTAAAAAGTGTCAACACAAAGGTTGAGTGAGTTCATAGAGTTTGTGTTGAAATGTAAAGCCTTTAAAGAACGTTCATGCAGCAAAGTCTAAGTTTTTGGTCATATAGAATAGTTCACAAAGCAAAGGCATCGTAAATCCACTCAGTTCCAAGTCCCGCCCATACAAAACTTGCAACCTGTGTGTTTACAACCCACTGCTAAAAATAGTATTGTCAATCTTGTTTGTAAGCAGGACATATATGCATACGATATATACAAGTACTTAATGCAAAGGATCACAGCCAACTGAACCTCCTGACGAGTCTAACTTGTTTGTAATGTTTCATTGAATAACAGATTATATTCACCCCAGGTCACGTCATCATGGACCAAGGGTGGGGGCGTCAGCCCGATAGTACTATCAATACCTCTCTGCCGGCTCCCGCAGGAGTTAACCAGTTGCTAAAGTTTGTATGTTGATGCATAATTGAAAACTAGTTTAGCACATTAAGGCACATATCGCAATAAACCACACATAATGTCCAAAGTGTATAAGAAGTATATTGTAACACAATTGTATAAATGGTTTGAGTATTCGCAAGAGTGAAATAAGTATTTAAGCATGTATCTCCCCCAAATAGTTTGTAAGAATTTAAACGAGTAAAAGGGGGGTATGAACTCACAGTAGTATGTAAAAGTTTAGAGTGCTAGTGAAAGTAAAGGAAAATAGTTTGAGCATGTATCTCCCCCAAAGAGTATTTGAAAATGTATAAAAGTAGGGGCTATGAAACTCACAGTAATATGTAAGAGTTTAAAGTACTTGTGAAAGTAAATGAAAATAGTTTGAGCATGTATCTCCCCCAAAGAGTTTGTAAGACAAATAAGTAATAGAAAGTGGGGCTACGAACTCACCTGGTGTGATTGTTATGCTAACGAAATGAAGTGCAAGAAAATGAGGCTCGGAAATTATCCGCGACCTAAAATGAATGATATGATATGTAATGAGTTATGATGTAATGTCATGTATGCATTTCGTATGTTATTTATACCATTTGCGAGTTTTGAAAATAATGCTCTTCGTCGAAAAATACCCTTTTGACGTCTTGACCCTCCAAAAATGACTTTACAAGTATTTACGTCAAAATGTCATCCTACAATGGTTTTATAATGATTTATGGTGAAATTTTCACTTTTCGTCGCAAAACAATGTCGTCGGAATTTTCTTGAAATTAACAAAAATGGCTTTGGAAAACTAGTCGTAAAATAGTGTACGTCAAACGTTAGAGAACGAACTCGACGGTTTTGGAAAGTTTGTATCGAAATCTAGAAGTTTCAGTTCAGGAGTTTTCGTCCAAAAGGTCTCGATCATAAAGATATTAAGGGTTAAAGATAGTGATTTTGGCTAATTGTTGTGTAAAAAGTGAGTTTCGGCCAAGTTTAAGCATCCGCAAATAATTTATTAAAACTCCGCTATACAAACGGTTGATCGTTTTGAAAAATATGCTTGGTGATCTTGATTTCATTAGAAGACAATTCGTTCCAAAAAGTTCCACATCATCGTTAAAAACAGCCTCAAACATGGTCGTTACAGCTACCGTAACACTTGTATCGTAGAAATAATATAGTTTTTCAGAAAATAATAGTTACGGCAATTTTATAAAAACGCGCATATCTTTGTCGTTTCAAATCCGTTTTCTACGTATAATATGTCCTTAGCTTCGTATCAAAGTATACTAATACAATTTTGATAAGTCGAAATAATTTGTGAAGCTTAAGGCTCATTTTTGACTTGGACAAATAAAAAACAGCATGCTGAAATTTCAGAAAACTATATATTTCGTCGTCAAACTTGTAAAATCCATAACTTCTTTGTTATAACTCCGTTTTATTCCGTTCAAGCGGCCACGGATTCGTTTTAAAGTATATTTTCTAAATATCAAGGTCAAAAGGTCGTGCCTACTGTCGGTTTTTCCAGAAAATCGAAACAAGGACAGAACATAATATATACTTATCGAAAATAGTTTTTCTCGGACAAAACCTATTCTAATCCCTTCAAATCAACTCCAAAGCTAATCTAATCCTACCATACACCTTCTTAGGGTGTCATGGGTTCCTAATCACCATCAAGACCAATGAATACCAAGGGGATAATTATAGGATGACAATATATATATAAAACTCCAAAAATCAAGTAAAAATGGTATAAATCACATATGTCTTGCATGTTTGCTCCAAAAATGAAAAGATTCATATGAAATGATAAGGAAACATGAAAAATGAAAGAAACATGCTTACAAGTGAATATGATGAGGTGCAAGTAACAAGGTTAAACTTAAATACTCTTGGTTTTTATTTCAAAACCTTATAAAGAGTATAGACTAGATTGTTAAAACACTTGGACTTGCAAAATTTTTGATTTCTTGCTACACCTTGAAGTGGCCGGTTCTAGAGGGGATAACAAAGAGAGAAAACAACTTTTTTCTTCACTACTTGAAATAAGAGAATGAAAATGAATGCATGAATGAGATATCTTGGAGTAAAAATATGTACAATCAAAGGAGAATTTTTTCACCATCATTAATTGGCAACCCCCATAGGGCCGGATTTTATGGATCATGTTTCTCAAATATATTTTTTTTTTCTTTTTTTTTATAAACTTTACTTGTATATAGTTTGTGTAAATATTTGATAAAAAGTATAAGTAAATGGTGTAGGTAATTGTAACTTTTTGGTACAAGTAAGTTTTTAATAGATCAAAATAGAATGTAATGAGATAATAAAAATTGTAAAAATACATTCCTTGTGAAAATTGAGTGATAAAATAATTATCGAGAAATTTTTAAGAAAAGTGTCGTAATAAAATAACTTTAACGATTTATGTACCAAATGATTTTAAAACACTAGGAAAACTCAAAATATAGTTTATATAACTAAATGTAAGTTTAAAAATACATCGGGATCATTTTTGAAAGTAACGGATTAAATGTTAAAAATAATAACTCACGCGATAACGTTTATTTAATAAGAAATTAAATGTTTAATGTGAAATGCAAAACCATGCATAACTTGATATGAAATGATGAATATGGAGTTTGAGAAAAGACCGGAAATTGAGAATTGTGACATTCTTCCCATGTTAGAGGAATCGCGTCCTCGCGATTCGATTAATGATACTATGGCCCAAAACGCGACAAGGGTTCTAAAAGTTTATGCTCATGTATGGTTTAAATGATTATGTCAATGCTCATGCATATGTCATGACTATATCCCATTCTAAAGACATGCTCCCTTATGATTAGGCTCGATGAGACAAGCTTTCCCATTCTCAAGCAAAATTTTTAAAAGACTTTTTGGTAACCGATTTTTACTTAATCCCACAACTCATCAAACAAGAACTGTCATACGATTAGGCTAAATCGGTTTAGGTAACGACTTGTTTCTAGCTTGATCTTTGCAACTCATCAAACAAGAACTGTCACGCGGATCAAACTGGAAACAAGTGGTTTGAAGAAAATCTTTTGAAAATTTGGCTCGATTACGGAATTGCTTACTCATATGAGACTACTACTCCCTTCATTGCATGATTCTTCCTGAATTAGACATAGGTGATCAGGCTATGTATAATTTAGGAGTAACTATGCAATGCTTGGACTAATCGACTCATATGATGTTTGGTGTTGAGTCATAAGTTCGCATGTATAAAGAATATGCACTTGTAATGATATGATGAGATGCTATGATGAGGTGGTTATAGTCTAGGGTCAATGATGCAACCTAGTTCTCTATAACCGATGCTCTGATACCAATCTGTCACACCCCCAAATTACCTGTTTTGCAGCGGAATTGAATACCTTGGGGAGGACTGTCATAGCATCAAAGTTACAGTTATATCGAACGACCTAAAGTGTCGTTTGGAAAACACATCGTTTAATTTATTAAAACAATCAGAGTTTACAAAGTATTGGTCCCAAATGAAAATCAACTTGTGCGGAAATAAGTTTGTTACAAGCCAAACGATGTTTTAAAGTTTATAAATCCCAAGTGCGACGCGTCGTCACCACGACTCTATGATATGTCCATATGCATGCCATGAAGTGAATGCTTTAGATACCTGAGATAAAACATGCTAAAAAGTGTCAACACAAAGGTTGAGTGAGTTCATAGAGTTTGTGTTGAAATGTAAAGCCTTTAAAGAACGTTCATGCAGCAAAGTCTAAGTTTTTGGTCATATAGAATAGTTCACAAAGCAAAGGCATCGTAAATCCACTCAGTTCCAAGTCCCGCCCATACAAAACTTGCAACCTGTGTGTTTACAACCCACTGCTAAAAATAGTATTGACAATCTTGTTTGTAAGCAGGACATATGTGCATACGATATATACAAGTACTTAATGCAAAGGATCACAGTAAACTGAACCTCCTGACGAGTCTAACTTGTTTGTAATGTTTCATTGAATAACAGATTATATTCACCCCAGGTCACGTCATCATGGACCAAGGGTGGGGGCGTCAGCCCGATAGTACTATCAATACCTCTCTGCCGGCTCCCGCAGGAGTTAACCAGTTGCTAAAGTTTGTATGTTGATGCATAATTGAAAACTAGTTTAGCACATTAAGGCACATATCGCAATAAACCACACATAATGTCCAAAGTGTATAAGAAGTATATTGTAACACAATTGTATAAATGGTTTGAGTATTCGCAAGAGTGAAATAAGTATTTAAGCATGTATCTCCCCCAAATAGTTTGTAAGAATTTAAACGAGTAAAAGGGGGGTATGAACTCACAGTAGTATGTAAAAGTTTAGAGTGCTAGTGAAAGTAAAGGAAAATAGTTTGAGCATGTATCTCCCCCAAAGAGTATTTGAAAATGTATAAAAGTAGGGGCTATGAAACTCACAGTAATATGTAAGAGTTTAAAGTACTTGTGAAAGTAAATGAAAATAGTTTGAGCATGTATCTCCCCCAAAGAGTTTGTAAGACAAATAAGTAATAGAAAGTGGGGCTACGAACTCACCTGGTGTGATTGTTATGCTAACGAAATGAAGTGCAAGAAAATGAGGCTCGGAAATTATCCGCGACCTAAAATGAATGATATGATATGTAATGAGTTATGATGTAATGTCATGTATGCATTTCGTATGTTATTTATACCATTTGCGAGTTTTGAAAATAATGCTCTTCGTCGAAAAATACCCTTTTGACGTCTTGACCCTCCAAAAATGACTTTACAAGTATTTACGTCAAAATGTCATCCTACAATGGTTTTATAATGATTTATGGTGAAATTTTCACTTTTCGTCGCAAAACAATGTCGTCGGAATTTTCTTGAAATTAACAAAAATGGCTTTGGAAAACTAGTCGTAAAATAGTGTACGTCAAACGTTAGAGAACGAACTCGACGGTTTTGGAAAGTTTGTATCGAAATCTAGAAGTTTCAGTTCAGGAGTTTTCGTCCAAAAGGTCTCGATCATAAAGATATTAAGGGTTAAAGATAGTGATTTTGGCTAATTGTTGTGTAAAAAGTGAGTTTCGGCCAAGTTTAAGCATCCGCAAATAATTTATTAAAACTCCGCTATACAAACGGTTGATCGTTTTGAAAAATATGCTTGGTGATCTTGATTTCATTAGAAGACAATTCGTTCCAAAAAGTTCCACATCATCGTTAAAAACAGCCTCAAACATGGTCGTTACAGCTACCGTAACACTTGTATCGTAGAAATAATATAGTTTTTCAGAAAATAATAGTTACGGCAATTTTATAAAAACGCGCATATCTTTGTCGTTTCAAATCCGTTTTCTACGTATAATATGTCCTTAGCTTCGTATCAAAGTATACTAATACAATTTTGATAAGTCGAAATAATTTGTGAAGCTTAAGGCTCATTTTTTACTTGGACAAATTAAAAACAGCATGCTGAAATTTCAGAAAACTATATATTTCGTCGTCAAACTTGTAAAATCCATAACTTCTTCGTTATAACTCCGTTTTATTCCGTTCAAGCGGCCACGGATTCGTTTTAAAGTATATTTTCTAAATATCAAGGTCAAAAGGTCGTGCCTACTGTCGGTTTTTCCAGAAAATCGAAACAAGGACAGAACATAATATATACTTATCGAAAATAGTTTTTCTCGGACAAAACCTATTCTAATCCCTTCAAATCAACTCCAAAGCTAATCTAATCCTACCATACACCTTCTTAGGGTGTCATGGGTTCCTAATCACCATCAAGACCAATGAATACCAAGGGGATAATTATAGGATGACAATATATATAAAAAAACTCCAAAAATCAAGTAAAAATGGTATAAATCACATATGTCTTGCATGTTTGCTCCAAAAATGAAAAGATTCATATGAAATGATAAGGAAACATGAAAAATGAAAGAAACATGCTTACAAGTGAATATGATGAGGTGCAAGTAACAAGGTTAAACTTAAATACTCTTGGTTTTTATTTCAAAACCTTATAAAGAGTATAGACTAGATTGTTAAAACACTTGGACTTGCAAAATTTTTGATTTCTTGCTACACCTTGAAGTGGCCGGTTCTAGAGGGGATAACAAAGAGAGAAAACAACTTTTTTCTTCACTACTTGAAATAAGAGAATGAAAATGAATGCATGAATGAGATATCTTGGAGTAAAAATATGTACAATCAAAGGAGAATTTTTTCACCATCATTAATTGGTAACCCCCATAGGGCCGGATTTTATGGATCATGTTTCTCAAATATATATATTTTTTTTTTCTTTTTTTTTTTATAAACTTTACTTGTATATAGTTTGTGTAAATATTTGATAAAAAGTATAAGTAAATGGTGTAGGTAATTGTAACTTTTTGGTACAAGTAAGTTTTTAATAGATCAAAATAGAATGTAATGAGATAATAAAAATTGTAAAAATACATTCCTTGTGAAAATTGAGTGATAAAATAATTATCGAGAAATTTTTAAGAAAAGTGTCGTAATAAAATAACTTTAACGATTTATGTACCAAATAATTTTAAAACACTAGGAAAACTCAAAATATAGTTTATATAACTAAATGTAAGTTTAAAAATACATCGGGATCATTTTTGAAAGTAACGGATTAAATGTTAAAAATAATAACTCACGCGATAACGTTTATTTAATAAGAAATTAAATGTTTAATGTGAAATGCAAAACCATGCATAACTTGATATGAAATGATGAATATGGAGTTTGAGAAAAGACCGGAAATTGAGAATTGTGACATCAAACCACTCAAGTTCCTCTTAAAAGGGCTTGTTTCATTCTCACGGGGAACCGACATTATCTATCGACTTTCTCTTAGAGTTTGTTGATACTGAAGAAGGAGACCCTCTCCCTAGTCTCCGGCATAGGAAACCAAATGTGCACAATTGAGTCTAGAGCCACGAGATCATCAAATAAATCTCATTAGGACACTGTCAATGAAGACTCTCTGTTTCACACAATGTGGAAAGAGAGATTACATCTTATGAGTCCTACGCATTATCCTTGTGGTATTGCCAGAACATCTGAGTGATATGCAAACATATTCACAATGAAGATGGAAAGCCTTCTGGAGCCAACATCAAACAAGCTCATGGTGGGTGGCATGTGAGATCTATCCAATAGATCAACCATGTGACAACTGAACAGAAACAATGGGGCGATTCAATCTTTTGAATCAATCCTGGTTCAGGTTATGGTTTGACGGATACCTTTGAAAAACCGGTCGTTGTGCTTAAAAACTCTTTTCTTTAGCACATCGACTGTGTACTAATATTTCAAAATAAAAGGTGTTTATGATTGATAATTGATTTTCATTAAAACCTTCGCTGTATTGCAAAAACAATTTCTATTGAGCGATACATGATTGTTTTTCAAATCTCTTTTCATCAATCAGTGAATCTTAATTCGCTGGTTCACTCACTCCGTGTTGTCTTCTTTGAGACGTTCCGGTTTGAGAACAGCTAGAGCAGCTGCGAAAGCCTGTCAAGGAAATTCTTTGGAATTATACCTGATCACAGGCAGTACTTGTACTGATCAACGGGGAACCGTGAGCCGTGTACCTCAATTCAATGAAAGTGATCAAAGACACTTTTGTTCGCTTTATTGTTAATTGTTGTATGCAGGTACGCCCGACGTTTGTAGCTGATCAGAATGAAGCGGTCAATCCATAGCCGCATGCTCACACAACACATTCATTTCTAAAGAAATCATGATTAGTGCATCAATGACTTTGATATCTTCACTCCATGCTTCTGCTAGGCTGCTGCAAATATCATGAATCAACTAAAGCTTCCGCTACTCTGATAAGAAGAAATCATGATCCAAAATGTGAGCATGTCGGTCCAAATATCACAACATCACATAATACCAACACCACAATGGAAGAGTCATAGATTTATATTAGCTGATGATCTCAATGTTGGCTTAAAACTCATCATCACGTGGATCAGTTAAAGACCTCCACATTAATTATCCAAACATGCAATAATGAAGAATCAATGACTACGAGCTACAGAGCAAAGAACATTAACAAGAAACCAAGAACAATCTAATTGTAATATCTGTTTGTCTTCTATGTATTTTTGAGTTAACCTCCCTTAGGGGGAGATTGTTAGGATTTAGTAAATCCAGTTATTAAAGAGTCGGTCACCTCAAGTATATGTAATCGATAGAAAGCTCGTAGTCGTAGATTATTTAATGTTCAGTAGTATTTGGTTAAGTAACACCGTGGAGGACGGACGGGTCTTTACCCACTGTATGCCTGATCCACAGCCCGTAGGTGGCGATTTGTGTAAGACTATAAATACTCTCTACCTCCCAAGGTAGAGAGTTGGAGCTCATAATAATACTTTCATTTTCTCTCACTAAGTTCCCAAACCTCTAACTCTTTCTCTCTCTAAAACCTCATCTTGTACGCCTACTTGTGTTTATGATATGATGTGTTTGTGAAATCCAATATGTTACAAATTTCCTTTCTTCCATCACCACTACCTAGCCATGACAAAGATTGTTATCATTGTCAACATGTTGAAAGTTTGATACATGAAGTACGTGAAGATCAACGTTTCATGTTTTATCACCTCCTCAAACGTTTTGACGAGATTAAACCTAAAAAAACTTGAGCTAGAGGATTCTAGTGGTGTCCTGGTATCAAGTGCGACTTAGATAGTCTAGTAATTCAAAGTTATGTATTGCTCATTTTCTTAGTTTTTAGAGTCATGTACATCATTTCTCTAGTTTTATTAAATGAAATTACATGATATTTGTTATATTGTTCTGAGTATATGATTATTGGTCTAATACATATCTCATTTTGATGACAACATCTTGTGGTACATCACATTTTATGTATTTTAGTTACAGACACACGGATCCCTAAGTTTTGCCTAGACGGATCCCTCCAAGGAGGGAACCGTGGGATCCGTGCAACAGAAGACTAGTTTTCTACTAACTTGAGTCTTATTTGTAGGAAGTTATGCATTATATACTTGTCTTCTAACCTTTGTTTTGTAGATTTTCAATTTACACGTGAAGACTTTGACACCCTAAGCTAGGGGGAGCTTTGTGTCAAAGCATTACATTGCAAAATAACTTGCAATATTAGGATTACATTTCATGACGTCCCTTTGCGAAGTTGCAATCATCAAGGGGGAGCATATTCGTCACATAGACGAAATCTTTTGCAAACTTAGTTGCAAATGAACTAGCTTAGTATTCTTTTTACTTGACGCTCTCACAAAGGGATAGACTCGTCAAGGGGGAGTTAAGACGAGAACTCTTCCCGTCACTTGCTCTCTATATTTTTTCTTTTACATGTTTTTCTTAAAACATTGTGTTAGTTTCTTTTCGACGCTCTTTTTGTTTCGACAAAAAAGGGGAGAAAGAAAGTAAAAACTACAAATTCAAATCTTTACGAATTTTAGTTTTTCCTTAAAAAAATTTATGTTTTGTCATCAACAAAAAGGGGAAGATTGTTAATACAAATAAGACGTAAAAACGTTTATTTATATTTTACGATCTTCTAATGTTTAGTCGATAAAAAACGTAAAATCATTTTAACGAAACAAATAAAATACATAAATGGTTTGAGCCAATATTTTTCTAACACACTTACGTTTTCACATAAAACACTAAAACAAGTATAAGTGATTTTATGATTTAATAATACATATGTACAACAACTAGTGTTTACATATTGGGTGAATATATATATATAACTAGTATGTATTATAATGGGTAATACAATTGGGTAGAAACTTAAGTATTTGACCCATTGACCAAATACATTGAATGTAGTTGGGTACAACCCAAAGTCCATGACCCATAACCCATTGCATGACATCATGCTTAAGTCATATATGGATGATATCCATGACCCATGGTTTTAATCCATGACCCATGGTTTTAATTCATGAACCATGGACTAGATGCATTGCATCTTGTAGATACATTGTATCTACTTGGATACCCATGATCCATAACCCATGACCCATGACCCAAAACCTATGGTCAAAATGGAGCGTCCCACGGATCCCCAGTACTTCACTAGACGGATCCCTCAAGTGAGGGATCCGTGGGATCCGTGGAACAGTAGCCATTTTCTCTCTATATATAGTGAGCCATTTCTTCATTGTTTCTCACCCCTTTTCCCACATATTTTCTCTTTGAGTTATAAACTCTCTAACCTCATATCCAAGTGATCTATGTATGTAGTTTTGTTTTTGTGTGATTCTCTAGGTTCCTCTTAAAGGCGAGATCACCACCTTTTGAAGTCGAGCAAGCTCAAGTCCATGAGTTGCCATGCTTCGTTATCATCAAGACTACTGAGGTTCTCTTGTTGATAGTTCTCTTCCTTCTCATAAGAAGTGTAGTGTTGATGACATTAGTGAAAGATGTCTAAAAGAGTCAAGACGAAGACATTAGTGAAAGGTGTCGAACGTCCGTATTGAAAGCACTAGTGAAAGATGCTTAGAAGTCAAGGCTAGAGGCGTTAGTGAAAGGTGCCTAGAAGTCAAGACACAAGGCATTAGTGAAGGGTGCCTTGAGATCGAGTCAAAGGCATTAGTGAAAGGTGCCTAAGGTGTACATTTGATATGGTGTGATTCGATGTACAAGATAGATTAGTATTGGGTCAAAGGATACTGATATCCTTGTTGATATTTTTATAAGGAGTAGATCTCCTTTGGGGTTAGTTGTTGGTGTATTGTTGGGTAGTAGTTCCTCCATTGTAATGGAACTCGGTATCTAGCCTAGTACCGGATAAAGGGTAGGCGACGTAGTAATAGGTTTGGTTCTACCTTGTGGAAGAACCTGGTATCTAGCCTTGTACCAGATAAAGAGTAGGCGACGTCGTAAAGGCTTCTCCGCCATAAGGAGTTGGTGTTGTGTAGTGTTTACAAACTCTCGAGTAGGTGACTCGGGGAGTGGAGTAGGGCAAGGAAGGTGTCCTTGTAGCCGAACCACTATAAATACTCGCGCTGTGGTTTTGTGCTTCTTACTCCTTATCTTTTCATTACATACTCATATATGCTTGTCTATCAACATCCAACACACATGCTTGAATAGATTGACATAAGTTGATCTAAATAGTTTAAAACCAAGTTTTAATCGGTAAAACTATTCAACCCCCCTTCTAGTTTTCTACATTTTCAATTTAATTTAAATAATTTTGTTTCTTATGTGACCGTTGCATTCATACCTGGTTCGGTTGAATTCTTGAAAGGAATACCCTTGGTCGGCGAACCTTATTCAAGTTGCCAATGGTTGTATGCGGACACAATGGTTGTTGAGCTAATGTTGTCTCTTGTTTTCTTATAGGATGGTCTTGAGGATCTTTTAATGTTGTAAAAGGCTTAAGAACTAAACTTTAAATTTATGTATTCCTGTATATTGTTGTAACAAAAATAAAGACACTTGTTTGATTTTAAATGGCTTACATGTTTCTTCTTCATGCTCGCATGATTGATTTCTATTGTTTTCCTTATCAGATTGCACTTGGTATTTTGATGGTCGTCCCGCACTTCGAATACTAATACCAATGTTAGTGTTCCTTATTGTTGAACAAATAGTTGTTTGAGTCTTACTTCCCTTACGTCGAATGCTGATATCAATGTTGTTGTTAATGTTATTATTCCCTATTGTTGAACAAATAGTTGGCAGTTTGTTTGATGTTCGACCCTTGCGTCGAATAGAGATATCAATGTTGTTGTTTTCCATTGTTGAAGAAACACTTTTTTTTTGTATTAGTTCATGGTCAGATTGAATTTAAGTATAAAAAATAAAACCCTAATTCTAACTAATATGTAAATGTATTCATCTATTTTTTAGTATTAGATTTATGTTTTTATTTAGAAAAGAATAATTTAATTAAATTATAAATATGAAACAAATAATTATGGTTAGTTCAAGTTTCTTCCAAAAAATAATAATTCTACAACTTTTATTTAGGAGTTTATGAGTTTCGATTTTTTTTTTTTTAATTTAAGAATATATTTTTTTTTTGTGTTTGTAAAATAATTGATGAATGTTTGTTTGAAAATTATAATCAGTTTTTAAGTTGGAAATATTTTTTTGTACTAATATGGAATTGTATTTGTTAGGTCACTAGTTTTACAAACACAAGTAATATAGAAATAGATAAGGCGATTGAACAAGTAAAACACACACACACATACGCGTAATAATACGGTTAAGCAAAGATGTGAAAGAGAGTGAATAACTTGAACAACCAACCTTCAAATGAAGGTTTACAAAGGTATTTATAGGAGGAAAGCTAGGGAAACACTCCTAGTTTCCATCCTTTCTTAAATGGGCTTGGGCCTAAGCTCATGGGCCTTCTACATAAGCTTAAGGCTAATAACAAACATAAAGGCCATAATAAAGCTAACTATTACATATTAATTACTAACACTTGATTATGGTTTAGGAGTGATTCCAACAATCTCCCCCTCAAGTGTTGGTGATGAACGGTGAAGGCGTAGATGTAATAGTAGCTCTGACGTCTTCTGACATTTTTCTTTCTTGTGAGAAGAATTGCCTCGATTCGAACAATCTCCCCAGTGTAGAGAGATAGTTTTCCTTGAGCAGTTATGCTTTGACGTCATCATTAACTTTGTTCTTTGATTATTGTTCTTTGTGGTGAAAGTGATAGTATGTTGTTGTCTGCATCAATTCTGCCTCAGGTCTGCTTCGCCGCTACAGTGTCTCCACGTCATTCTTCAACATGCTCACACGCTCTTTGACGTTGGAATTCAGTACTGATGAAGTTCTTTAAGTCGTTAGCTTTGTAGATTCTTTGATTTGACGAAGAATCATTCTGACTGTTGTGTTGCTTTTGGATAGAACTTCCATTAGTGATAATGTTGGCGTGAGCATGAGAAGAATCAGCACGATCATCCCGCTCCAGAGCTTCCATAAGAAGAAAACATTTCAAACGGTTAGTAATAAGCAGATTCCGGCACTTACAAGTTTGAGCTTCGAGAGTGTTAACAGCATAGTGTGAAAACACAACTCTAATTCTTACAAAGGCCGTTCCTGAACTGGAGTCCCACAAGTGAGATAACGCGATGTACCGAAGTATACCTACAGTTCAGATGAGTCGCTGAGGTACACCGAAGCATCACCTCACGACTGTAGACCGTTTGAGACACACTAAGCGTAATCCACGGGGAGTTACCGAAGTGACCTGCTGTCAGGGCTGTTTGATGTTGACCCTGGCAGGAGTTTCCATTCAATCACTGAGGATCACAGTTGTGAACCTCTCATAAATGTTCTCGACAGATTGCTAAGATCTGTGAAGGACTCAATATGAACCACTGATGATCTTATTTGTTGATCAACAAATGATGAAAAGTCAAGTGTACCTAAGAGATCTTTTGATGAATCTGGTGGCTCTAGACTCAATAGTGCGTTTTGGTTTTCCTGAGCGAAGACTAGGGAGAGGGTCTCCTTCTTCAATACCAGCGATCTCTAAGAGAAAGCCAATAGTTTATGTAGGGTTCCCTGTGAGAATGAAACAAGCTTCTGTTGAGAGAAACTTGAGTGGCTAAGAAGGTTTAGTGCATGCGTCACTGGGTCCATGACGACTTTTAATCTTCAATACCGGCGTCACTAAGTGACAACCAGTAGCATATGAATTGAACCTGGTGTCTGCCCTAAGTTGAGTAATTTGGAGGGCTATTTCTTTTCACCCTTTTCTTTGCATTTCTTTTTAATTCTTCAACTCCTTCTTTCTCTGATTCTCATTTTCTCCTTTTTATAATCATACCTAAGGACTTCTAAGTACTAACTATTTGTGATGTCCTTGGGTAGATCCCTTCGGCTCTGGCGGATCATAGGACGGTTATTCCTAACCTTAGCCACCTTATATCTCCATGACTAACCTATGTTGCCATTAAAACCACTGTTGTGAAGAATCTCTCAAAGGGTTTGTAAATGAAAAACATGTTTGAACCACTGTGAGAGATAAGATTTTGCATAAATACTCCCCCTCCACATGTGCTTAAGAGTTTTAACGGTTAATTGCACAGTGAGGAAAGAGCGCGCACTTTTTGAATTGATCCACTCAAGATAGACAATCTCCCGCGAGACACGGTTACGTTGCATAGTTAAAGAGTTACATTGACAGCTTTTAGGTGACAACTAGCTCTAATAACTACCTTGAAGGTGTAGACAATCCTCGAAAGGTTGTCATACCCGTCAGAGTTCATGTCTACCAAGAGTATCTCGAATGGTACTTTCTACTTGGACAAGTCCTTTGCGAGACACGTTTACATTACTAGCGAACTAGCTTGAAATTATTACCCGTCCAGGACAAGTCTTTTCGAGTTACTAACAGTTTAGCACCGTCAATTCGTTGGTTAAGTCTATTACACAAAAATTCATTTGCATTTGCACAACATATTTCTTATCACATATTTTCTCCCCCTCAAAAATGGCATATAAAATGTTATTTTTGAAAAGTTGAGAATAAATATGACCATTTCGAGTGTTGCGGGAAGATGACCACTATGAACAATTTGTGAACAAAGTTTAATTCAAATACTCCCCCTCAACTAGTGATATAAATGGTTGAGGTTTTGAAAAAACATACGGGGAAGTACTTGTTCTTTTGAGCAAAACCTTGAAAAATGAATGGTTTGATAGGTTTTACTCAAAAGTAAGAAGCTTTCGCTCCTTTTATAAGGATTGTGGCGCTGAAGCGTACCACAGGGTCCTTTCTTGACAATTACGGGTTGTA
>BPTQ01000006.1:242853668-242889796 GCA_019973895.1 Chrysanthemum seticuspe
TTTTTGTTTGTGTTATATAATACTTTATACAAAATGTAAGAATGCATTGACTTTTAAATGTATATTTATTGATATAGTTTTCATCAAATATTATATAACACAAATAAAAATAGGGTTAATTCTATGAATTGGCCATGAACTTTCAGAAAATTTCAATTGTTGGTAACAAACTTTGTAAAGTACTACTATCACCTATGAAACTTGTAAATTCGTTCAAATATTACACATATTGTTAAGTAATTAATATTTATTTACATAAATCGTCCCTATGGTTCTAAAAATTTACACCAGTAGTCCTTGTGGCTCTAAAATTAAACTAATCAAGAGCTATAAAAAATTTACATCAATCGTCCTTGTGGGTCTAAATTTAGAATTACCCTTAGTCAAGGCTCGAACTCGTCCGTATTTATATGTTTTCACCCATCTTTTCAAATGTTTTTATCAATTTTTTTTCCGTTTTTATATATTTTCTTACGTTTTTATCAGTTTTCATACGTTTTTATCTGTTTTTCTTACGTTTTCATACGTTTGCTTATGTTTTTATACGTGTTCGTCCGTTTTCTTACGTTTTTATACATTTTCATTCTCTTTCTTACGTTTTTTCGAATTTTTTTAAACTTTTTTTGAATTTTTTTCTGAGTAACTTTTTCTGATTTTTTTTTCGAATTTTTTAAGAATTTTTTTTTGAAAATTTCTTATCCTGGATAATTTTTTTCGAAATTTTTTAGAATTTTTTTTACACATGTTTTTTTTTTCGAAAAAAATGTTTTTGGAAAAAAAATCCAAAAAAAAAATTTGAAAAATTTTTTCTAAGAAGAATTCGGAAAAAAAAAATCGAAAAAATTTATTCAGAAACTTTTTTTTAAAAAAGAAATGTTCAAAAAAAATTTTGGAAAAAAAATCGAAAAATTCAAAAAAAATTATTCAGACAAAAATTTTTGAAAAAAAAATGTTCAAAAAAAATTCTCAGAAAAAAAGTTTTTCGAAAAACATATAAAACGGATAAAAACGTAATAAAACGGATAAAAACATAAGAAAAACGTATAAAAATGGACAAAACGTTTGAAAACTTAAGAAAACAAATGAAAACATATAAATACGGACGAGTTCAAGCCTTGAATAAGGGTAATTCTAAATTTAGATCCACAAGGAGGATTGATGTAAATTTTTTTATAGCTACAGGGATGAGTTCGGTCCTTGGTCTTGACGGTCCGGTCCGGTCCGGAATCGATGCTCACCTCTAAAAGTAGGTGACTGAACACTTATAATTGATTTTTGATTATGATACTCAATTATACAAACAATTGAAAATATATAATACATACTTTAAAATGTCTCAATAAAATGGATAAGGATTCTCTAATGTTTATTTGAACATTAGAGGTAATATTGTGTTTATTGAGATTGTACATTGCTATTAAAATAAAATAGATATTTTATAATAATGACAATGTACAATCAAATAAAGCATAACATTACCTCTGATGTTGATTTGAATATTAGAGGATCCTTATCCCAATAAAAAAACATGAGTGCGCAAATCATTTACCGAAACTACTAGTCTCAACACTGACACAAGATAGTTGATCCAACGTAGGAAAACAAAAGTACGTTGACAAAATCCATCCAACGTTGGACATTAGTTCCCAACAAACCCCTCCCTCCTCAAACCAAACCAAGCCCAACCCGTCTCTCTGTCTTCTCCACCAACCCCCCTTACCTAAAAAAACACACACACTCATTACACCTTCCCAAACACACACACACACACACACACACACACACAAAAACATTCAAAAATGGAACTTGTAAGTCAAAACCAACCAATCCTTAAAAACCCATTTTCCTTATCTTCATATCTTTACTTATTTTTCATTCTTTTTGTTGTTGTTTTGTTAGGTGACACCTGTTGTGAAGATGGGGGGTGAAAATGAGAATTGAGTAAGAAGGAATAGCACATTGATATGTGCACCTATAATGGCTGATACAATTGACCAGATGTTGGTTCTTATGAATTTGGCTAAGTCTTATGGTGCTGATCTTGTTGAGATTAGATTGGATAGTTTGAAACCCTTTTTGGAAGGGTTTAATGTCAGAGAAAGTATTCAGACCCTTGTGAAATTAAGCCCTTTGCCTACCCTTTTTACTTATAGGTGAGAAGACTATTTTTCGGGCTTTTTTTTCGATATTTGAAACTGTTTTCGTGATATGAATGTTGGATTTATTACAAATTTGCTCTTACAGTGAAATAAGATTTTTTCTTAGGTGAAATAAGCTGATCATTTGCTTATAAGCTGTTTTCTTAGGGTGAAATTGGATCTTACAGTGAAATAAGCTGTTTTTTTAAGTGAAATAAGCTGATCATTTGCTTATAAGCTGTTTTCTTAGGGTGAAATTTGATCTTACGGTGAAATAAGCTGTTTTCTTAAGGTGAAATAAGATGTTATCTTAGGGTGAAATAAGCTGATCATTTGCTTATAAGCTGTTTTCTTAGGGTGAAATTTGATGTTACAGTGAAATAAGCTGTTTTCTTATGGTGAAATAAGATGTTTTATTAAGGTGAAATAAGTTGATCATTTGCTTATAAGCTATTTGTAATAAGCTGTTTTCTTAGGGGGAAATTTGATCTTACAGTGAAATAAGTTGTTTTCTTAGGGTGAAATAAGATGTTTTCTTAGGGTGAAATAAGCTGATCATTTGCTTATAAGCTATTTGTAATAAGCTGTTTTCTTAGGGGGAATTTGATCTTACAGTGAAATAAGCTGTTTTCTTAGGGTGAAATAAGATGTTTTCTTAGGTGAAATAAGCTGATCATTTGCTTATAAGCTATTTGTAATAAGCTGTTTTCTTTGGGTGAAATTTGATCTTACAGTGAAATAAGCTGTTTTCTTAGGGTGAAATAAGATGTTTTTATAGGTGAAATAAGCTGATCGCCTGCTTATAAGCTGTTTGAAATAGTAATCCGAAACACACCCTTATCGCGTTTTGATATTGTGGATAAGGTTCGAGTGTCTGGACATGATTATATTCTTATTTGAGGGTGAAATAAGCTGATTGGGAGGCGCTAAATTGTATTGTGCCGATAGTTTGAAACAAGAAAGGTTTACTGATAGATATGATAACAAACCCTTTATAAATTATTACCAAGTCCTTTGCCTACTCTTTTTACTTCCAGGTGCAGTTTTTTTGGGACCATTTTTCTATATTCGCAACTGTTTTCGTGATATGAATGTTGGATTTATTAGTATACTGAATTTTTTGACATGTGATGTGGGGAGTTTGGAATTTTTGCTTATGTAAACAGCTTATCTTCTTATTGCTTTTTTTAAGCAGATGAAGAAATGTGACTATGCTTATCTACTTCATTTAGGGGTGTGTTTGGGAATTGGGAGTTGCTAATGGATAAGTATTTTCGGATGAAAAAGGGCTTATGCTAATGATATCGTTAGAACTCTTATGACGTGAATGCAGTTTTCTTCTGTTGGTAGAATAAATTGTTTCACATGTGATGCGGGGTGTTTGGGATTGCTTACTAGAATTGAATACTCCCTTGGTGGTGTATGAGATAGCTTAATGAAACAATTTATATGCTTATCGTATTTTTGGAAATGGATATGCACCTGTTAGAGTTGGGCTCTCTGAGATTGTTTATTCCAAGTGGAATATACTGGTGGATTTGAGCTTATAAGCTTTCAATTAGGTTGAAAATAGTTGTTTTGTATAAGTTTATTATCTGGTTATGAGCACAAGTTTTTAAAGTTAACAATCCTAAACACCCCTTATTGCGTTTTAATGTAGTAGATAAGCAGTTTGAGAGTTGCTTATTCAGACAGTGTATTTGCTTCTGTATTTTAAAGTACTCTTAGCAGAATTGCCAAACTCGTATATTTACGTATCTGATTGTATTTCGAGTGTCTGGATGAAAAATGTGCTTATGCTAATGATTGTATTGATACGGTTATGATCCGAATGCAGTTTTTTATGTTAGTATACTGAATTGTTTGACATGTGATAGGGGTGTTTAGGAATCCAAACAGGTTATCTGCTTATTGCGCTTTTTTGAGCAGATGAAGAAATGTGACTATGCTTATCTACTTAGTTTAGGGGTGAAATAAGCTCTTTTTGATAAGGAGTTTGAGAATGTTCAGAATAGTAAGTTTAACCTTAGGGGTGAAATAAGCTGTTTTGGATAAGTTGATCTTCTGGTTATGAGCATAAGATGTTTAACCTAGTAATGCCAAACACCCCTTGTTGCGTTTTGATACAGTAGATCAGCAGTAATAAGTGTTTGGATATGATTATAGGCTCATTTGATGGTGAACTAAGCAGCAGCTATAAGTAACAGTTTCGGAGTTGCCTATTCAAACAGCTTATCCGATTCTGATTATTTTACGTCTTAAATCCCTAATTAGCTGATTGCCGAAAACTTACACAAATGCAATACCTGATTATCTGGTTTCGTTACTGTAGAAGCCTATCTACATACTTTTTGCCGCATTGCCTTCTGTTATAGCAATTGCTTATTTCATGAAAGCATAAGCAGTTTTAATAAGCATTACCAAACATCCCCTGAAGTCAATGTAATCATAGAAGTATTGATGTTGTATGCTGAATTGACCTCAGACAACTCCTTCGATATTAGTATATTATGAATCTTTGTTACAGAAAGGGACATTTATATTTTTCTTTAGGACAACCAGGGCTATTGGTTTCTTGATTAATCTAGTCCATATTACATGACGTCGTAACACTTTATTTTTCCCGAAAAGGTTTCTAAATCTATGTTATTTTCTAGACCAACATGGGAAGGTGCTCAGTACGACGGATATGAACAAAGTCGATTGGCTGCTCTTTGATTAGCAATGGAATTAGGAGTTGATCACATCGATGTTGAGCTTAAGGCCGTTGATGATTTCAACAACTTAATCCATGGGGACAAGCCTACAAAGTGCATGCTCATAGTTTCTTCCCACAATTATCAAAATACTCCTTCGATAGAAGAGCTTGGGAACCTTGTGGCCAAAATACAGTCAACAGGAGCTGACATTGTCAAGTTTGCAACAACCGTTGTAGATATAACTGGTGTAGCATGAGTTTTTCACATTACTGCTAATTCTCAAGTAAGCGTCGTAAGTCATGCATCATTTATTTTAGAGATGGTATTTTTGTTTGCACGTAATAAAATTTGTAAATTAGATATATACATATTTGTTGTGGTTTTATTAGCTTACGTCGTTATTTAAGTACCTTAATTAATCATTTAGGTTCCAATAATAGCAATGGTGATGGGTGAGAAGGGTCTGATGTCTCGAGTACTCTGCCCGAAATTTGGTGGATATCTTACATTTGGCACCCTTGAGAATGGAAAGGTATCGGCACCCGGACAGCCCACAATTAGGGATCTTTTGGACTTGTTTAATTTCAGACAGTTAGGACCTGACACAAAAGTATTCGGTATCATTGGGAAGCCAGTTGGACATAGCAAATCACCTTTGTTATACAATAAAGCTTTCAGATCAGTTTGATTTAATGGAGTTTATGTACATTTGTTGGTGGATAATGTAAAGAATTTTCTTGATACTTACTCATCTACAGATTTCGCTGGGTTCAGGTTGAGTTTTGATCTATTTTATTAGAGCTAGTACTTCAGTTTCTAGGGGTTTTTCCATCAAACCAACATACTTTCACGTTTGTGCAGTGTAAGTTTTTTTTTTTTTTTTTTTTTTTTTTTTTTTTTTTTTTTTGTATATAAACGAGTCTTTAAAGGAAGTCTTCGTGTACAGTTTGGGTCATATTTGGTAACCTAAAAATTTAACATAATATATCAATCTAAATCACACATATAAACCTATCTTTTTTTATAATGTTTATCATTTTTGACAGTCAGTTTTTGTGTTACTGAATGCCCAAACAGTCTACAGAGCGATCTTATAATGAGTCAAATGTTATAAAAAAGTAGAATGGCTAAAAGGGCACAAATGTGAAAGTACATTTTGATATTTTAAGGAAAAAAAACCCTTATTTCTACCTATTCGAATTAGTGACATGTATCATTATTGTTTGCGCGCAGTTGTACCATTCCGCACAAAGAATCTTTACTTCAATGTTGTGACGAGGTTGATCCAGTTGCAAAGGTAAGTTTCATTTTCATAGAAACCTTAAGCATGGAAGCTGATATAGATAATTATTAAATTACGGCTTTTTATGTATTCTGTTATTCATTGTATGCTACAGTCAATAGGAGCAGTCAATTGCGCCATAAGGAGACCAAATGATGGGACGTTATATGGGTGTAATAATGACTATGTAGGCGCTATTTCTGCTATTGAGGATAGTCTGCGAGGTCTCTTTCTGTACTTTCTGTTAGAAGTGATAATATGGGTGGCTGGGTCAAAACAGTGCCTTTTGTTCACTTATAAAAGTTTCATATGATTTCACATGTTACTTTCTGCCCGTTCGACCCATTTGACCCATTTGAGATTTACTTAAAGCACAAACTGTTGCAACTGTTTACAGGTTCAGGTGTTCAAAATGGTGCAACAGGATCACCCTTGGCTGGTAGACTATTTGTGGTTATTGGTGCTGGTGGTGCTGGAAAAGCTCTTGCTTATGGAGCAAAAGCGAAGGGTGCAAGGATTGTGATAGCCAATCGTACCTACGGTTAGATTCTACTAGCGTTCATATTACCATTCCTAGTACTCGTACTTGATTGCAACTAAAGTTTTCTCTTACTGATAATGCACAGATCGTGCTAGAGAACTTGCTGACATAATTGGTGGAGAGGCAATATCTCTTGCCGATTTGAGCACTTACAATCCAGAAGGTGGCATGATACTTGCAAACACTACATCAATTGGTATAAAAAAGGTATCAATGGTAATAACATTTCCAACTATTTTTCTTAGTTTATTGTTCCACGGTACCCATAAACTGAAAATTTAAGATAAAGGAAGATAGGATAGAAAAAGATACAAACCTGCCAATCATTACAAAATGTTGGAACTCTAAGTTAACTGTTGTCAAAAGAAGTTAATTTCAGTTTTCTAGAAGCTCAAGTCATCACCTATGTCATAATCCATGAGGGATTATTAGTGACCCATTATACCAATATACCTAATACCTAACTTATATCACTAGAACCAGAAGTTGCTGAGTTTTAGAGGTTATAAATAGGCTGCCTAGCAAGAGGTTTATCATCACAAACACATACAAAGTATTGTATAACATGTAATAGGTTTTGAGCTATTTTTCTATTATCAATCAAAGAGTTATTTTGATTATTTGTGTCTATACAATACTAATCTAGAATTGGTATCAGAGCTTGAGTAAAGGGGCTTTGAATACATACCTGGTGTTCTAAACATGCCTGACGTTGAAGATGCAGGAGGACCTGGACCAACGCCGGTGAGGGTGAAGGAGGTCGGAACAACCACGGTAGCATGTCCTATGTTATCATCCACCAACTATACTGTCTGGGCCCTACGAATGAAAGTGGTGCTCAGAATCCACAAAGTATGGTCAACTATTGAACCAGGAACAGAAGTAAATGAAGAAAAGAACAACCTGGCAATGGGATTGCAGTACCAAGCAATCCCTGAAACTCTAATAATGCAGATAGGCGATGTCGATAGTCCGAAGGTGCTATGGGAATTGATCAAGGCGAGGTATGTCGGAGCTGATAGAGTAAAGGAAGCACGTTTGCAAACCTTGAACTCTGAGTTTGATCGTTTGAAGATGCACGAGACCGAGACCGTTGATGTTTTCGCCGGAATAGCCTCGAAGTCCGCGTCACTGGGAGAAGTGATTGAAGAATCAAAGCTTGTGAAGAAGCTATTAAAAGTGGTCCCTAGAAAATTTATCCACCTCGTTGCGTCACTCGAACAGGTTCTTGATTTAAAGAGTGTTGGTTTCGAAGACATTGTGGGTCGATTAAAGGCTTACGAGGAGTGGATACGAGGTGAAGATGGTGGAGACGAGGAACGAGTGATGTTCACTCGTGGTGGTGGAGCGAGCAGGGGCGGCCGGAGTGGTGGTGGTTATGGAGGATCTAGTTCTGGTGTTTCTGGTTCAGAGGATTTGTCGAAGAGAAGAAAAGGGAAATGGGGAAGTAATAACGAGGGTTTTAATAATAGAGGTGGAACCGGTTCTTATGATGGATCCGGGTCAAAAGCCCAAACAGTTAATAAACCCAATAAATCCAAACAGTCCAATAACCAAACCAATTATAATTCCGACTCAAACCGAAACCAGAAAAAAGATCTGTCAAAAATTATTTGTTACATATGTGATAAATCAGGACATTACGCGTCTAAATGTCCGGAACGACTCCAAAAATTCCAAGAAAGTAATTTTACGGAGCAAGAAGATACTGATGAAACTGTGTTTTTTCACGAAACAGTTTTTTTGAACGAAAAGAATGTGATACCGTTTCGATACAACGCACAAGAAAATGATGTATGGTATTTGGACAACGGGGCAAGTAATCACATGACGGGAAATCGATCGTTTTTCTCCGAACTCGACGAAGGAATAACCGGAAAGGTGAAATTCGGTGATAATTCGTGTGTCGAAATTAAAGGGAAAGGATCTATTCTTTTCCAAGGAAAATCGGGACAACAACGATTGATGACGGAGATTTATTTCATACCGGATTTGAAAAATAATATTTTCAGTCTCGGACAAGCAACTGAAGCCGGGTGTGATATTCGGATGAAAGATGACTATTTGACGGCATGATGCCGACAACTGGTTATTAATGAAGGTACAAAGAACTCCAAACCGCCTTTATAAAATAAATTTAACAATTGGAGTACCTATTTGCCTTCATTCAAGACTAGGTGAAGACACGTGGCGCTGGCATGCAAGACTTGGGCACATCAATTTCGAGTCAATGAAAAAGATGTCCAAGAAAGGTCTAGTCAAAGGGTTACCTCATTTTAAAAATGAGAATCAATTGTGTGAATCTTGTTTGGTGGGCAAGCAAACAATAAAATCATTTCCATTAATGACGACGTACAAAGCAACACGACCATTGGAGCTCGTTCACGGTGATTTATGTGGTCCGATCACACCGTCAACGAAAGGTCAAAATCGGTATATTTTCACACTAATTGATGATTTTTCACGATATATGTGGACTTTTCTTTTGAAGGAGAAAAGTGAGGCATTTTTACACTTCAAGAAATTCAAAGCTTTAGCGGAGAAGGAGCTCGGAAAGTCTTTGAAGGTGTTTCGAAGTGATCGAGGAGGAGAGTTTACTTCGCTCGAGTTTAATTCCTTTTGTGATATAAATGGAATCAAACGACAGCTTACCGCCCCATATTCACCACAACAAAATGGAATTGTGGAACGAAGAAACCGAACACTCATGGACATGACACGAAGTATCATGAAGGCGATTCATGTTCCAAATTATCTGTGGGGAGAAGCTGTAAGACATTCTACAAATTTAATCAACCGCGTTTACACAAGAGTCCTTGGCGATACAACTCCGTACGAGAAGTTGTATAAAAGAAAACCGAATTTGGAGAATGTTCGTATCTTTGGGTGTCTAGCATATGTGAAAGTTGAACCAGTGAATCTCAAGAAGTTGGATGCAAGATCAAGACCACTAGTGCATCTTGGTTCCGAACCGGGTACGAAAGCTTATCGGCTTTTTAACCCGGCTACACAAAAAATAATTGTAAGTCGAGACGTTATTTTTAACGAGACCAAATGGTGGGATTGGGACAAAGAAGCAGGTACCAACAATGAAGAACCGGGATTATTCATAGTTTCATGGGACTATCCAGAAGATAAGGCTATAAACCAAGGAGATAATGTAAGCAATGATCAAACTGAACCGATTGAATCGGATCACGAGATTGAAGACGGAGTGCAGGTTCAAGACAACGAGCAACCAAGTCCGGTCAACAATAACGTGAACAATGTCCAAAACCAAAGGCCCACGAGAACAAGGAGACTTCCAACTCGACTGCAAGATTTTGTGCTTAACCTTAATAATCTTGATGAACTTCTCCTAATAACCAATGACGAACCAGTATCGGTTGAAGAGGCGAAGAAAGAACCAGAGTGGGTCAAAGCCATGAATGCAGAGATCAATTCGATCAACAAGAATAACACTTGGATTCTTGTGAACAAGCCTATGGGGGTGAAGGTGATTGGACTCAAATGGGTGTTCAAACTGAAGAAAAATGCAGATGGCACCATCATTAAATACAAGGCAAGGTTGGTTGCTAAAGGGTACGTGCAACAACCTGGTATTGATTTTCAAGAGGTATTTGCACCGGTAGCTCGAATCGAAACCATCCGGTTTCTTATTGCCTTAGCCGCTACAAATGGGTGGGAGCTTCACCACTTAGATGTCAAAACGGCTTTCTTACACGGAGAGTTGAAGGAAACCATTTATGTGTCACAACCGGAAGGCTATATAAGGAAGGGCAACGAGCATAAAGTGTATCGCCTTAACAAAGCACTTTATGGTCTAAGACAAGCACCTCGAGCATGGAACACGAAGCTTGATGGAATTTTGAAGGGGTTGAAATTTCACAAGTGCTTGAAAGAACCATCGGTGTACCAGAAGCAAGAAGGAACTAACTTGCTAATTTTGCAATTTATGTTGATGATTTTTTTGTCACAGGTACAAATTTGAACATGATCAAAAGGTTCAAATTCGAGATGTCCAAGAACTTCGAGATGTCGGATCTTGGAAGATTGACTTACTACCTGGGCATTGAAGTCAAGCAAGAAGAATCGGGGATTACGATAAACCAAGAAGCATATGCTCGACGCATTCTGAAGGAAGTTGGTTTACAAGACTGCAATCCAACTCACATTCCCATGGACCCAGGAACCAAATTGTCGAAGGCCGAAGATGAACCCGAAATCGACCCGACACAATATCGAAAGGTGGTTGGATGCCTTAGATATCTCTTGCAAACAAGACGCGATATGGCATACTCGGTTGGAGTTATTAGCCGATACATGCAAAGTCCAAGAGAATCACATGGTCGTGCAATTAAACGCATTCTGAGGTACTTACGGGGAACAACGGGATACGGAATTAAGTACGAGAGGATGGGTCAAAACAGAATCATTGGTTTTAGTGATAGTAGTCACAATGTTGATCCAGATGACGGAAGAAGCACAACTGGTCACATTTTCTACTATGGGTTATCTCCGATAACCTGGTGCTCGCAAAAGCAAGATACCGTTGCTTTATCATCTTGCGAGGCAGAGTTCATGGCAGCTACCGCGGCTGCTTGTCAAGCAATATGGCTTCAGGATTTGCTTGGAGAAATTATGAACAAGACGCAAGAGAAAGTGGTTCTTAGGGTTGATAACAAGTCTGCTTGGAGAAATTATGAACAAGACGCAAGAGAAAGTGGTTCTTAGGTTTGATAACAAGTCTGCTTGGAGAAATTTGGAGTTGAGAATATTAGTTGTCGGGTAAATATATAGTTTGCTCGAGGATATATCGTAGGGATGTTATCAAGTTGTTGGACATAGTTATTAGCTCGGTTTGCAACTTTAAACAGTGGCATTAGGTTGCTGCTAGGCAGAGACGGAGACACAAGAGGGATAGGGTGGACACGTGCCATCTAATAAACCGATTTGTAATGTAGTTTTTAAATGTTATCAAAATTTGTCACTTCGATCATAACAATCTAGCTCCGACCCTGCTGCCACGGCAGAACAAAAGGCTTTTCATGAGTTTATGTGAGTCACATGAGTTTCGTCGTCTCTTAAAGTAAAAATTTGTCAAAAATCTCAAATTTCATACACGATCATGGTCTCGAATTTTTGTGTTATATATCTTGTTTAGTTTATCTTATCATATAATCGTAGAAAGAAAAAATTTGTAACTTTGATCACTTATAATCCGAGTTTCTACGGTGTGTTTTCGAGTATCACTTAAGAAAATATAAAAAAAGCAAAAAATTGTGTTTTTGAGTGTCACTCAAAGAGGGAAAGAAAATAATAAGGATTGAAAAAGACTTGTGATTTGATTAATTTTGTACTGTAATAACATATTTTCTTACAAAATTATGCTGAAAATATTTACTTCTTATATCTCTTTACTTTTTCTTACTAAAAAAATTAGCGATTTAAAAGTCGATTCTAAGTTCAAACTATGCATGCTTCAACTAGTCAATAGTCAATACGATAGCCATCTTTCTAAAAATATAAGAAGTCAATTTGTTCCATTTCTATGCAGAATACGTATGGACTAGTGACGCAATATTGGTGGACTCGGACACTCGATGTATAGATGTGTGACAAAATCACACAATATGTATATATGTATGAATATGATTTGTATACTTAAACTTATGTGAAGCAGTGAAGGTATGCATAATGACATATGGTATTTATCCATAGAGAAAAAATTTGCAAAGCAAGACAAGATTCAAGATAAATTTACCCATACCCGGCCACTAGAATAACGACGACAAAGAGTATTCATCGATTCACATAGGAAAAGATCAGTTGGGTCAGATGATCGCAAGAACCTTGATCATTTCATTATCACTATGCATTACGGTTTAAAAAAATTGTGCAACTAGTCCCTTTTAGTTCCTCTTTCTTCTTTAATTTGATTTCTCACAAGCTGATGGATAACTCATAACTCTCATGTATACTTATCTAACGTACTATACTTACAAAATTCACATGGATCTAGGAAAAATGAACTAATCTATCCGTCTCAAAATAAGTGTTCACATAACGTGTTTAATGGTCATTATGTGTTTAAAATTAGTCTACAAATTGAATTTTTTTTCCACCATATTCTTATAAATAATTATATATGATTTGTTTTGACTTAAGGGATGTGTTTAATTAGTATGTCCTATGTCCTTTTTAAATAAATATAATTTCACCAAGCCACAAATCCATTATGTTACATGTAGATCCACTAATGACCATGTCTAAATTTGTGTCACCATGCAAAATAATTGTCATAAAATGAAACATATTTGCATGATCTATCACTTGATGTGACATACTTAGTTACATACAACATCAAAACATAACTATCACTACATATTACATGCAAACAAACACATACTATGTAACAAACATAAGATTAAGAAATAAAAACACATACCCATAACCCATCTTCCCAAAATCCAAACGTTCATCATTTGTGCCTTCCATGGAGGCTGGGTCAAGGGGAAAGATGGATATGAAGATAGCACAAGAAAGAAAAAAACTTTCTTAATTTGGAAATATTATAAGTTTGTTATATGTGATATTTTGGACAAAAGTATCAATGAAAACTTTAGTGTATATATATAGACATAACACATTAAATAGTACATGTTTTGCCCACAATGGTGGCAACTATAATATTGTATTAAAAGGTGGTAACTTTGGGAATAGTGGATAAGGGTTTTAGTTTTTTTTTGGATATGAAAGTATTATTACAATTGGGAACAGGTACCATTTTTTTGGAGTTGAGTAAATTGGTTGAGCTAGATAGAGTCATTTGATGTGCTTTGATCATTTGTAAGTTGTCGGGTAAATATAGTCTGCTTGAGGATATATCGTAGGGATGTTTTCAAATTGTTGGACATAGTTATTAGTTTAAAGAGTGAGGTAGAGGCGAAGACACGAGAGAGGCAAGGTGGGCACGAATCCTTTGGCGAACCGATTTATGATATAGTTTTTAAGATTTATTAAAGTTTGCTCCCTTAACCATAATTTTCTAGCTCTGCCCCTATTGCGAAGGCGGAACAAAAGGCTTTTCATGAGTTTATGCGAGTCACATGAATTTTCGTCTCTTAATGTAAACATTTGTCAAAAATCTCAAATATACATACACTAGCTCAAATTTTTGTGTTATTTATCTTGTTTAGTTTGTCTTATCATATAATTCTAGAAAGAAAAAAATTGTAACTTTCATCACTTATAACCCGAGTTATTCACAGTGTATTTTCGAGTATCACTTAGGAAAAATATAGAAAAAAAAAGTAAAAAAAAAATTGTGTTATCGAGTATCATTTAAGGAAGGAAAGAAAATGATTCATATTCATCGAAGACCGCTAGAAATGATTCATATTCACATAGGACATGACCAGTTGGGTCCGATCTTGGGACAACTATGAATTTTGGTAAAAGATAACATTTTATGTGATGCATCATGTCAAAAAAACTACTACGTATTAAGCTTTTAGTTTTGTTCATTTAGTCTAATAACGGATGAAAAGTAAAGGCTTTCTCGTTATAGATGATCACAAGAACCTTGATTTCATATAGTTTAGTTCATTATCACTATACATTACGGTTTAAAAAAATTGTGCAACTGGTCACTTTTAGTTCCTCTTTCGCCTTTGATTTCTCACAAGCTGATGGATAACTCATAACTCTCATGTTTTTGGAGATGCATATACTCGGCTTTGATTTCTCTCAAGCTGATGGATAACTCATAACTCTCATTTTTTTAGAGATGCATATATTCGGCCATAAGTGAAAGCATGTCGCTCAAAATTGCAATTGTGGTTGGTTAAGTGTTTGATCATATAATACATGATATAAGTGTTTGTACAAGATGGTTTTTTTTGGATGTGTAGATGAAAAGAAACATGTGTCAAACTTGCTAAAATCTTTCGTCATAAACTCTGGTTGTGTTTGGCAACAAGCGTTTTGAAGCATTTTAGAGCATTTGGTGTTGATCATTTAATATTAGTGTTTAAAGCTTGTTTGACAACAAGCATTTAACAGTTTTTATTTTGGCCAAAATACTCCTTTTTGAATTGCTCCTTCAACAAGCATTTGATATATGAACAAATGTTTGTGCATTTAAATTACTATATTACCTACCGTTTAATTAAAGTGTATTTTATATGTGGTCTGGTTTGTATTATGTTATTCTATTTGCTAGTACAAATTGTGTAATTATCACTCGAAAGAAATGTTTAGTGCTCGGTTTGTAATTTTTAAAAACATAATTTGTCACTGATTTATTAACAACATATTACGTTTTATGCATGACATTTATATAGTGTTTAAGCATATAAAATAACGACTATCTTAAAATGTTAACCTTAATACATGTATTATGAATTTATATCTCTTAGTGTGTATTACCCTTTTACGTCATGTTATATGTAATCATTACAACTACAACTATGTTATAAAAAACTTTTATTAGAAAAACTACTATTTACTGCTACTAATAATTGTTTGTGTTGACAGCTACTGCTTACTGCTTGTGTCAGTTTCGCCAAACACACCCTCAGTTTAAATAATTGGTCCCTATAGCTTGGGTTCACTCAGAAAGTATAAGTGAAAGATAAAATATACTTGAAAGCAAACAAAGCAATGGGTGGCCTACTGATAAAAAAACTTGAGTAACTATTGAAAGATCTCAAGTTCAATTCCTGATAAATGCAAACAACTTTAAGTAGTCACGACAACTTAACTTTTCTAAAAAAAAGAAAGCCGGTTTACCTGATTTGAGGTTGTGTGACGATGGACTCAAATCCCTAAAAATAGTTCCTTACCCAAAAAAAAAAAATAATAATAACTATAGACGTATGTCAAGCAGATATTTGTGATGCAACGTATGTCAAAAGTTGTCTTGCCAATTCATGTTCGTTACGACTATGACGTTTAGTTTGATTATTTCAAGAGTGAGGCTATAACAATGTGAAAATCGATAGAAACATTTGTATAGGTAATAAAACTATGAAAGTGCACTTCAAATCATTAGAACCACTTTCTTTCAACGAAAATGCTTCTTTCTATAAGATGCTTTTAAAATCTAGACACGGTTCAGCTTTATGTATCGATAAACACTTTTTCGAAGACAACTCACAACGAGTTGATAAAACGCTTGAGCTTGATTCGTTAAGAATGGCTACAAGTTATGAATTATGATTGCGACCAAATTGAAAATCAAGTTATGCACCCTCAAGAAAGAATATGGTTGATTTTACAAATAGCGAAACGACAAGCTCGACACCTTAAAAAAAGAAAAAAACATTCATGTTCGAATATTTGATCTTAAACCAAAATGATCTTTCAAAATATGTTGTTCGGCACCTTCATAACCCCGAGGTACACTCTTTCGAGTGCTTGAACTAGTCGCTCTCATCAAAATAAATAAATAATGTTCATGGTAATCGTACAACTTTAACAATTTCTCGACGCGTTCTTCATTAGAATAACTCATATCAAAAGTACCGAGGGATGTAACACATAAATAAATAAAAATAACTACAAGTTGGGTTTAGTTAAAGGGAAGTGATTTGCACACTAAGGATTGATCGAGACTAGGGGTGTTCATGGTACTACAATCTTCCCGAACCGGAACCGAACCGAAAGAATCGAGAACCAAAAGAAAGGAAAAAGTGAAACCAAGAACCGTCCCAAGTTTTCCGGTACAGGAATTTTCGATAATTCCCATGAGTACTAAAGTGTTAAAAAAAATATGTTTGGATGGGTGTGAATTTACGGTACTCGGTTCGTAGAGCTTTGAAAGAAGGTGACAGCCTTAATAGTATTCAACAACTTGACGTAAAAACAAACAAAAAAACATATATCCGGTAATATCAAACTCATCATCCACGAAAATAATTGCAAACTCATTGAGAATATTATACATCAATCGTGGTGACTAGCTTACAATAACTTACATGGTGACAATATATCATGCAGTGACGCCATAATCGTTAATTGTTTCTCGACTTTTATCATTAAGTTTAATGAACAACAAAAACCAATAGTTAATAACAACTTCTTGTTAGTTGTTACTGAGCAACACATAATTGTTCGATATGCGGCTATGGGCATACTCGATATTCCAGTTTAGAAAAAAATTACTTTGATATTGATGAATGATGTTTGAATCTTTGAATGGAATCAATAGATTAAAGGTTAAAGTTTATGGGTTTTTAGATTTAGGTAAGTTTTTTCTATTTTCTTAAAAGGCCGCATACTTGCATGTACACAATATCCCAAACAAACCATATAAAAATTACATATTTTCATAAAATTCGGTTCTTTTGGGGAAAGTACCGGAACCGGACGGTTCCAACCCGAACCGTCCCGAGAACCGACATTTTGGAATTTTAGGAACCAAGAACCGTACCATGGTTCTAATATACGGTCCCGTTCCCGGTCGGTACCGGTACGGTTCTTCGGTTCTTTTGGTTCCTCGGTTTTTTTGGACACCTCTAATTGGGACACTCTATCTATACATTAAATACTAAGTAAATTGCATTTTTGGTACTTGTGGTTTGGCCAAATTGCAGGTTTGGTCCCCATCCTTTCGAAAGTGCAACGATAGTCCCCATTTTGAAGTTTTAGTTGCATGTTTGGTCCCTAGCCAAAGTTAAATGACTAAAATACCCTTGTCTTCTTCCCCTTTAATTTTCCAATTACTTTTCCTTTTTATTTATTCATCCAATACCAAGATCATGAACAAGAACCCAAATAAACAAAACTACAATTTACTCTTAAAACAAAACCACTCCCACTTTCACACACAAATCAATAATAAAAGCACAAACACTCTCAAAAAAAATTCAGATCTAGCAAATATAAACAAAAATACAAAAACCACAAAACTCCCAATTAGATTTCACATAAGAAGACCAAAACAGCGGTTACATAAAAATCTATCTCTTTTCTTCTCCTTTATGATTTTAAACCGAACACAAGCCACAAAATCCTCTTTGTTTCTTTTATGTGTTAATCGAAACATAAAAACATCAACACAGATCAGATTTGGGGATTTGGGGTTATGGATAATGAGTACTTATTTTTGTAGATCTACATGGGTTGAAGATGTATGCTAGATTCGGGGATTCTGTCACCACCTCCATCGGATCTGTCACCACCGCCGCCGCCGCCATATTTGGTGGTTCTGTCACCACCTCCGCGAATCTTCTTCTTCCTCTTTGACTCTCATTTCTTTGTTTCGAATCTGGTAGGGTAGGGATTAGGACAAGGTTACTGTTCTTGTTTGTGAAGTTGTAGTGGTTTGTTGTTGTAGACAGGTTACTGTTCTTGTTATTCCTTTTGGACTTTTCGTTTCTTGTTTTGAATCTGGCAGGGTAGGGATTAGTCAATTATGTTGATGAATTTGTATTTGATATTGTAGACACGAGGTTGTAGTTTTAGGATATGACCAGGACAATTTTGTGTTAGTAGTTGTTTGTGAAGTTGACTGTTCTTTTACTCGTCTTTCTTTCTTGTCAATAATTTTGAATTTTCTTGAACTGATGATAGGTTGATTCCATCTTCGTGAGGTAGAAGAGTAAAAAGAGTTGGGGATGAATATGGATTTATGGTTAGAAGTGGGTGCTTTTTATGTTGATGATATGGGTGTATTAGATATTTAAGTTAAATATTTTGTTTATTTGGGTTCTTGTATATGTTCTTATTATTGGATGAATAAATAAAAAGAAAAAATAATCAGAAAATTAAAGGGGAAGAAGACAAGAGTATTTTAGTCATTTAACTTTGGCCAGGGACCAAACATGCAACCAAAACTTCAAAATGAGGACCATCGTTGCACTTTTAAAAGGATGGGGACCAAACCTACAATTTGGCCAAACCACAAGGACCAAAAATGCAATTTACTCTTAAATACTTGTACAATATTAAAATTCTACTTCAAATATTTGTACATTGAATGTGCAAATAAAATTTTAAAGTGTGCAAATCATTAGCTCTGAAATATGTGTAAAAAATGAAAATGAAAAATTATTTTCTTACCGGATGGTGAATCACAAACTAAGCTGTAAAATTTTACTAGCACATTGGTTTAATAGGATGAAGAAATTAGGATCTTACCGTTCAGTTTTCAACGCCACTAACTTTACCAAAAGTTGTTTATAAAGGGGCAGTTACAATTTTAGAACATGGGGTGTTGGGAGTGGTTACTTTTTTTATATATATTTTTTGAGATTTTTTACTTTTGCGGTGATTGTTTCAAAAAGTCACGTTTGTTAGACCATGAGTAACGGAGTCACACCACCTGCAGTAGGCACTCTTCACGCGTGGTCTGTCCATCATCGCACAGGGTGAAGAGAATTTTGTGTTGGTTTGGTGGTGCAGGCCACTTAACGAGAACTTTTTATTGAGTGTGTAGGAGATATATTTTGAGGTATGTTTGTAATTAGTGTGTAATTTCCATGTGTTTGGTGAGGTGGTCGCCACTATGACCGTTAGGTGATGGGAAGGTGACCATTACACCTAAGGCCGGCAATTTCTAACTTGACACTAAATTCGACCTGAGACCGACACGAAACTTAGCAGGTTCAGGTTGAGTCCAAATAGGTTTTGGGTCGGGTTCACGTTGACTCATCTAACCATTTTATTAACCATGTCAGATTCAGATTGGCAATAGGTTAAACCGGTCGACCCGCCAACCCTTTTAAGATATTTTTCATAAATTAAGAATTATACATATTTTATTATATTGGTTAAACGGGTCGAACCACAAACCCGTTTAACCTGTTTAACTCATGTAATGTGCCAACTTGTTTAGATAAACAAGTTAAACGGGTTAACCCAAAACCCGTTTAACCTATTTAACCCGTGTAGCCTATTTAACCCGCCAACTCATATATATAAACGGGTTAAATAAGTCGTGTTCGGGTTATGTGTAAATGGACCGTTGACATGACTGACCTAATTATTTAAATGGGTGTGTAGAGATTTTGAATCATAGTTTTGTACAACTTGAGAGACAATGTGAGTTTAACACATGTTAAAAAAAAAGTACAGAATTTAATTTGTGCAATCACGTGATCAAATGAAAAACAAGTAACCGAAATGGTAGACCGATTGACTTTTTATATTGATTTATAAAATAAACGTTTTATTTGCGTTTAAGTGACTAAATGACCTGACATATGACCGGTCACGCGATAAACCGAGTTTCCTAGTTTGCACAAAACAATGATACAAAATCCTTGACCCTTTTAATATATAGGCAAGTACCCGCTTTGCCGCTCATAACGGTGTAAATTTAAAACGAAAAATAATTATAGTTTCGAAATTGTGGCTAAGTGTTTCACGTATGAAATGAACGAATATTGCTTATTGGGTTAACTTTCAACTTATAACTAGTCTGTATGATTTTTATAAAGCGCAATTCAGTTTAAAATAACCGTAATAACAATACACAATCCTGCTAAAGCGATTACATGTGAGGTAGAACATTTTAGAAAAGACCGCTTCCGGAAAGAATTCTGGTAAGACATGCATTTACACAACATCAGCAAAACCTACAAAGTCGCCATTCATTTTCTAGGATTTATGAGTACTTCATTTATAAAAATAAATTTAATTTAGTATCACAAAACTCAGAATACAAGACTGTCACATATAAAATCCTTATTATGTCTGAACAAAAAATACTAATGATACAATGACAAATGATGGAGAAACAAGAACTATAATCACCTCCTCCGTGCTTCCTGTGTGCACCATTTTGCACAACACATGTTACTCTCGAGCCTCCTGCTTCTGCATACAAAGTAACAAACAGGTAAAGTCAAGGTCAAAGTCTGCAGCGGTAGAAATTTTGACCCGTTTACTAGGAAGTTGGGCTGATTTGGGTAATATCCTATCCCCAATGGGTCAAACGGGTAAAGTTTAATATCCTATCCCCAATAGCTATAATTAGATTATTATATTAAGGATAAAGATGAATAAAAACGGGTTTTTGCATGACAAGAGAACCCAAAGAAGAAAAAAGGTTTCAAAAAATTCCACAACAGAGGAAGGTTGACTTATTACTTAACCCACGCCTATCTAGGACAGACACTAGAAACATTATATTTAATTTCATGATAACTGAAGTATAATATTTTTTTAACTCCATACTCTAGCAACAGTGGTCAATCACATCAATTCCTCAAATTTAAACGAGATACAGAACAGAAGAATTGGTCAATTTGAGACAAGAGAAGGCATGAAAAACAACTTGACACAGAATACTGATCATGCCTAATAAAAAATAACTATATATAAGGTAATCTGATGAAGATTATATGTAAACAATGCGAACAATGTGATAGATATAAGCATAAGAATACGAGCATGTGACTGTCAAATCTTTCGTTTTTTCATAACTTCATATGATTGGAAAAGGTATCAATGGCAATAACATTTCCAACTATTTTGCCTAGTTTATTGTTCCACGGTACCCATAAACTGAAAATTCAAGATAAAGGAAGATAGGATAGAAAAAGATACATACCTGCGGCAATTCCCGAGAAAATTAAGATTTATCCATAGTCTCCCTAAATAATTCCTTAGGTGCTGCAAATGAAAAGTAGAATAAACTCATAAAGGACGGGGGATGGTGAGATTTTAGGCATGACGGAGAGGCATGAAAAGTAGCATTATATGCAATTTAAACCTTACCGGGTAACCCTGTAAATCTCTCATATTGTTCATAAGCCTGTCCTATAAACATCTCCACCCCTGTAACAATTATGGCTCCACATTCTCCAGCTTCCCGAAGTAATCTCGTAATTTTTGGTGTGTACACAGCATCAAATACCAGTGCATACGACTTCAAAGCTTCCTGCCACAAAAGAAAATGGAAACTTTATCTCAGGCACATATTTAATTTACCTCATATTAACTTTCTAACTGCAAATCATTATTACAAAAACATATGACCGAAGAAAGGTAGATAGCCGTACCTTAGAAATAGGAGTGTCGTCTATATTTGGCTGCATACCAATTGATGTAGTGTTTGCAAGTATCATGCCACCTTCTGGGCTGTAAGTGTTCAACTCGGCAAGAGATATAGCCTCTCCACCAATTATGTCAGCAAGTTCTCTAGCACGATCTGTGCAGTATCAATAAAAGGTAACTTTAATTGGTGTGTAAACTATGCATAGAGGGTGTTTGGATTTCATTTTTGCAACTGGTTATTTGATTACTGTGACTTGAAGTCGCAATAATCAACACTTTGTGTTTTGATAAACAACTCACATCCAAACACCCTCTAAATATGATGAGAAAGCAAAAAACTAGCATAATGTTTTATTGCAATCAAGTACTAGTACTAGGAATGGTAATGTGAACACTAGTAGAATCTAACCGTAGGTCCGATTGGCTATCACAATCCTTGCACCCTTCGCTTTTGCTCCATAAGCAAGAGCTTTTCCAGCACCGCCAGCACCAATAACCACAAATAGTCTACCAGCCAAGGGTGATCCAGTCGCACCATTTTGTACGCCTGAACCTGTAGACAGTTCACAGTTGCACCCATTTGTGTTGTAAGTAAATCTCAAACAGGTCAAATGGGTGTGAAATATAATACTCGGTATGAAAGCACTGTTTTGACCCAGCCACCCATATTATCACTTCTAACAGAAAGTACAGAAAGATACCTCGTAGACTATCCTCGATAGCAGAAATAGCGCCTACATAGTCTGTATTGCAACCATATAACGTCCCATCATTTGGTCTCCTGATGGCGCAGTTGACTGCTCCTATTGACTGTAACATACAATCAATAACACAATACATTAAAGGCCATTACTTTTATCATTGTCTGCATATTGTTTGATAGTAAAGCTTTTTATGACAATGAAATTTACCTTTGCAACCGGATCAACCTCATCACAACATTGAAGTAAAGATTCCTTGTGAGGTATGGTACAACTGCATCCAGAAATGAATCATTTTACTAATCTAAATACGTCGAAACAAGGGTGTTTAATATCAACGTACTTTCAATTTGTGCCCTTTTAGTCGTCATTCTACAGAGCACTTATAACATTTGAGTCATAAAAGATGGCTCAGTATACCATTTGGGCATACGATAACAGTAAAACCGATTGTAAAAACATGATCAATTTTACAGATAAAAATGTGAGTGATATAATGTTAAATCTACCAGTTACCAAATGACTCAAACTGTACACAAAGCCTTCCTTTAAAGACTGTTTGTACGAGAAATAAAATAACTAAAACTGCACAAATGTGAAAGCATGTTGGTTTGATCGAAAAAACCCCAGAAACTGAAATACTAACTCTAATAAAATATATAAAAACTCAACCTGAATCCAGCGAAATCTGTAGATGAGTAAGTATCAAGAAAATTCTTTACATTATCCACTAACAAATGTACATAAACTCCGTTAAATCCAACTGATCTGAAAGCTTTATTGTATAACAAAGGTGATTTGCTATGTCCAACTGGCTTCCCAATGATACCGAATACTTTTGTGTCAGGTCCTAACTGTCTGAAATTAAACAAGTCTAAAAGATCCCTAATTGTGGGCTGTCCGGGTGCCGATACCTTTCCATTCTCAAGGGTGCCAAATGTAAGATATCCACCAAATTTCGGGCAGAGTACTCGAGACATCAGACCCTTCTCACCCATCACCATTGCTATTATTGGAACCTAAATGATTAATTAAGGTACTTAAATAACGACGTAAGCTAATAAAACCGCAAAAAAATATGTATATATCTAATTCACAAATTTTGTTACGTGCAAACAAAAATACCATCTCTAAAATAAATGATGCATGACTTACGGCGCTTACTTGAGAATTAGCAGTAATGTGAAAAACTCGTGCTACATCAGTTATATCTACAGCGGTTGTTGCATACTTGACAATGTCAGCTCCGGTTGACTGTATTTTGGCCACAAGGTTCCCAAGCTCTTCTATCGAAGGAGAGTTTTGATAATTGTGGGAAGAAACTATGAGCTTGCACTTTGTAGGCTTGTCCCCATGGATTAAGTTGTTGAAATCATCAACGGCCTTAAGCTCAACATCGATGTGATCAGCTCCTAATTCCATTGCTAATCGAAGAGCAGCCAATCGACTTTGTTCATCTCCGTCGTACTGACCACCTTCCCATGTTGGTCTAGAAAATAACATAGATTCAGAAACCTTTTCGGGAAAAATAAAGTGTTACGACGTCATGTAATATGGACTAGATTAATCAAGAAATCAATAGCCCTGGTTGTCCTAAAGAAAAATATAAATGTCCCTTTCTGTAACAAGGATTCATAATATACTAATATCGAAGGAGCTGTCTGAGGTCAATTCAGCATACAACATCAATACTTCTATGATTACATCGACTTCAGGGGATGTTTGGTAATGCTTATTAAAACTGCTTATGCTTTCATGAAATAAGCAATTGCTATAACAGAAGGCAATGCGGCAAAAAGTGTGTAGATAGGCTTCTACAGTATCGAAACCGTATTGCATTTGTGTAAGTTTCCGGCAATCAGCTAATTAAGGGATTTAAGGTGTAAAATAATCAGAATCGGATAAGCTGTTTGAACAGGCAACTCCGAAACTGTTACTTATAGCAGCTGCTTAGTTCACCATCAAATGAGCCTATAATCATATACAAACACTTATTACTGTTGTTCTACTGTATCAAAACGCAACAAGGGGTGTTTGGCATTACTAAGTTAAACAGCTTATGCTCATAACCAGAAGATCAACTTATCCAAAACAGCTTATTTCACCCCTAAGGTTAAACCTACTATTCTGAACATTCTCAAACTCCTAAGCACAGTCACATTTCTTCATCTCCTAAAAAAAGGGCAATAAGCAGATAACCTGTTTAGATTCCTAAACACCTCCCCCCCCCCCCCCCCCAATCACATGTCAAACAATTCAGTATACTAACATAAAAAACTGCATTCGCATCATAACAGTATCAAGAAGATCATTAGCATAAGCACACTTTTCATCCAGACACTCGAAATACAATCAGATAAGCAATACAATCACATCCAAACACTCAAATCTGCTTATCTACTACATTAAAACACAATAAAGGGTGTTTAGGATTGTTAACTTTGAAAACTTATGCTCATAACCGGATAATAAACTTATACAAAACAACTATTTTCAACCTAATTGTAAGCTTATAAGATCAAATCCACCAGTATATTCAGCTTGGAATAAACAATCTCAGAGAGAGCCCAAACTCTAACATGTGCATATCCATTTCCAAAAATACGATAAGCATATAAAAAAAGTTAAGCTGTTTACGATAAGCATATAAATTGTTTAAAAAAAAGCAATAAGAAGATAAGCTGTTTACATAAGCAAAAATCCCAAAAACCCGACATCACATGTCAAACAATTCAGTATACTTAACACATCATAAAAGTTTCAACTCAAAAGTCAACAATCCCAATTCCCACATCAAGCAACTCACAATGCTAACGAATCAAACATTCATATCATAGAAACAGTTTCAAATATCGAAAAATAGTCCCAAAAAACCGCACCTGCAAGTAAAAAGAGTAGGCTAAGGACTTAATTTGCAAAGGGTTTGATATCATATCTATCAGTAAACCTTTCTTGTTTCAAACCTCCCAATCAGCTTATTTCATCCTCAAATAAGCATATAATCATGTCCAGACACTCGAACCTTATCCACAATGTCAAAACGCGACAAGGGTGTGTTTCGGATTACTATTTTAAACGGCTTATAAGCAGATGATCAGCTTATTTCACAGTAAGAGCAAATTTGTAATATCAAATTCATCAATACTAATCAGTTCAAAATAAACAATGACAAAATATCAAGCAATCCCAAACACCCTTATAAAATATCAAACAATTCAGTATCCTAAAAAACTGCATTCATGTCTGTTTTCAGATATCGAAAAAAGAGTCACTTCTCACCTGTAAGTAAAAAGGGTAGGCAAAGGGCTTGATTTAACAAGGGTCCGAATACTTTCTCTTACATTAAACTTTGACTGTAAGATCAAATTTCACCCTAAGAAAACAGCTTATTACAAATAGCTTATAAGCAAATGATCAGCTTATTTCACCTAAGAAAACATCTTATTTCACCCTAAGAAAACAACTTATTTCACTGTAAAATCAAATTTCACCCTAAGAAAACAGCTTATAAGCAAATGATCAGCTTATTTCACCTAAGAAAACAGCTTATTTCATACATATCACGAAAACAGTTTCAAATATCGAAAGAAAAAAGCCCGAAAAAGAGTCACTTCTCACCTGTAAGTAAAAAGGGTAGGCAAAGGGCTTAATTTAACAAGGGTCTGAATACTGTCTCGTACATTAAACCCCTCTAAAAAGGGTTTCAAACTATCCAATCTAATCTCAACAAGATCGGCACCATAAGATTTAGCCAAATTCATAAGAACCAACATCTGATCAATTGTATCAGCCATTATTGGTGCACATATCAATGTGCTATTCCTTCTTACTCCATTTTCATTTTCGCCACCCATCTTCTCAACAGCAGCAGCAGGTGTCACCTAAAAACAACAAAATTTAATAAAAAATCAATAAGTAAAACATATGATATGAAATAACCACCAAGTTGTCTTCTCGGTTTCAAACATAGTATAACCTAAACTGGAAAAACCTAATCCGTTTACCACTTTGTAAACATAGGGGTTGATTGTTTAAGCGTATTTGTGGGCTTACGAGCTTATTTGATTTCGGCTTATATTTCATAAGCCCAAATTTTAAGGCTTATTTTGTGACTTACTATTATATAAGCTAATTATGATATAACAAACTTATATAAGCACTTAAGTCTCAAAATAAGCGAGAAAATCCGGGCTTATGAGATATAAGGCAAATTCAAATAAGCTCGTAAGCCCACAAATAAGCTTAAACAAACACCCCCCATAGTAAAAAAAAAAGGATTTGGAAACATTTAAGTCAAAGACTCGCCCTAATCCATTTACCATTTTATAAATATAAAGTTACACCGTTTACATATGAGTCGAATAACCTAAACAACAAGAAAAAACCTAATCCATTTACCATTTTATAAAAAAGTAAAAAATATTGGTTTGGAAAGAGTCACAAGGTAACCCATTACATCCGGTACATCTGAGTCAAAAACCGGCCCTACCCAGTTTACTAAATAGAAAACCTCGTCCATTTACCATTTTTATAAATATACAACTAATCCGCATACATATGAGTCAAATAACCTAAACAACAAGAAAAAAACTAATCCATATACTACCATTTTATAAAGTAGTAAAAAATAATGGTTTGGAGAGAATCACAGGTAACCCGGTACATCAGATACATCTATCTGAGTCAAAGACCGGCCCTACCCAGTTTACTAAATAGAAAACCTCATCCATTTACCATTTTATAAACATACTAAAAACTGCGTACATCTGAGTCAAAAGACTGGCCCTACTCAGTTTACTAAAAAAACATTGGGATAACCCCGTTTAGACTGACGTACATCTGAGTCAAAGACTAGCCCTACCCAATTTACTAAACAGAAAACTCATCCATTTTAACCGTTTACGATATCAACAAATACAATAACAATATATAAGATATGATGATGACTTACAAGCTCCATTGTGTTTGTTCGTGTGTGTTTGTGAAGGTGAAAAGTGTGTGTGTGAGAGTAATATGTAGGTAACGGGGTTGGTGGAAAAACAGGACAGATAGACAGACGCCTTTGGTGTTTGGTTTGGTAGACTAGTTGGTGTTGGAGGGGTTAGTTGGGAAGTAATGTCCTACGTTGGATGTTGTGGGATTTTGTCAACGTTAGTGTGTTTTCGTACGTTGGATTAACTGCTACTTTAAAAACCTATTCGAGTCACGTTACTCTAGTCAATAATTGTATTCGAGTTATTCGGGTCAACATGAGTAACCCCGAATACAAAATTAGGTCGAGTATCGGGAAGTGTTTTGGTAACTCGGGTTCGAGTCGACCTGATTGACCCGAATAAATGTTTTTTCTATTTTTTTAATAAAACTTTTATAAGTTGTCTATTTAAATTAGTTCAAATAGGCAATTTTATTACATTTTACTCATATTTTAGTTGGCTCAAACCCGAATAAACCCGACCCAATTAACACCCGTAGTACTTATAGGTACCTTTAGTGGATATCGGCATCCCTCCTACTTCACTTTTACTCGCTCATAAGACAATTTTTTTTATCGTTTTTCGTTACGTATTTTCTGTATTTGAATAATTTTAATTTATCAAACTTTATATTTTTATTTCCGTGTTTTCAGTTATGTAATTTTATAATAAAAACAAAATTATAAAATAAATAAATAATAAATAAATAAATAAAAGGGGTAGTTCACTTTGACTGTTTTGACGTGTTCAGCTTTTACCATTAATATTTTTATTTGTGTTATATAATACTTGATGAAAATTATATATAAGTGAAAATATATTTAAAACACAATCTATTCATATATTTTCATTAAGTATTGTATTACACAAATAAAAATATTTATATTCAAAATTAAATAAAAAAGACTTAAAAAAATCAAAATAAACAATTATTATGAAACGGAAGTAGTAACACGTGTTAATTTGTCTTTGGTTTTATTCAAATAAAACTAAGAGTCTCACGTTATACATGTACAACTATATCACATTATTGTATTATACTCGACTTAGAATTCACATTTATTTGATTTGGAGCATCTCACAGTTACCGCTAATTTACAAGTCATTTAGTGGTCAAGTTCGATTAAAAGGTAATTTTTTAAAACATTATCAAAATGATGTTGCTAATTTGGATTAACTAACCAATTAGCAAAGTTTCATATAAATTGGATATGAAGAACATGTGTTAATTTGGGTATAGCATGTTGCCCTGAAGAAGGATTGGAGTTATTTTCCTTCGTAGTTTTACAAGGTTGGGTTGGTCGAGACTTCGATTTTTGTTAATGATGTGAAAAGAACTAGTTTTAGATCCCCGTACATGCACGGGGCTTTGGTTTGATTTTTGTTAAATTCGTTTTGTTTTAAAAAATATAAAAATTCAATTTAATAATGTTATAAGATAATAACATAACAAATCATATATTTATTAATATTATATTACATTTATAGTTTAACTTCCAATGCGTGCGCGCACGGGACTTTGTGTTAATTTTTGTTAGATTAGTTTTGGGGTAAAAAATATATAAATTCATTTTAATATTGTAATAAGATAATAACATAACAAATCATATTATTATTAATATTAGAGTTAACTATATAAATGGCCCCTGTGGTTTGTTAGAAATTATAGATTTATTCCATTTTTTATTTTTGTATCTGATCCGGTCTCTATGGTTTATAATGTCTCGGATTCAGTCCATTTTGACATGAAATGACCAAAATACCCCCACCTATAAATAATTAAAAGAGTAAATTACATGGATGATCCGATGTGGTTTGCCCGTTTTCAATTAAAAGAGTAAATTTCCCGTTTTAGTCCGTTTTCTTGCGTTTTATCCGTTTTTATATGTTTTTGTATGTTTTCATACGTTTTCATATGTTTTCGTCCGCTTTTATACGTTTTCGTCCGTTTTCTTACGTTTTTATACGTTTTCGTCCGTTTTCTTACGTTTTTATATGTTTTCATACGTTTTCGTCCATTTTTATATATTTTCTTGCATTTTCTTACGGTTTCGTACGTTTTTATCTGTTTTTATACGTTTTCGTCCGTTTTCTTAAGTTTTTATACGTTTTTGCGTTTTATTCGTTTTTATATGCCTTTATATGTATTCGTATGTTTTCATACGTTTCGCCCGGTTTTATACGTTTTTGTCTGTTTTTTTACTTAAAAACAGACGAAACCCGTTTTGACCCATTTCATGTCAAACGACTCTTAGCAACTCATTACCATACCAAACTCAACCAAAATCATTAGTATAACATAATAAACTTATTCCATAATCGAATGACCCGTTTACAACCCAAAATGGGTATAAATACGCTTATGCCAAACACCCCTTTAACTTTGACTATAAACACTTAAAACACACTTTGACCCAACGGTTGGCCACCGATTCATCAAGACAATCATAACATACAAATTGACACTTGACTACACCATACAAACTATCATAGGACCAACGGGGGTACAAACTCGACATTGAGCTCGGTATACTACCTAGCTCCTACTTCCTTACCAATCTTCCAATCTTCCACATAACTAGCAATCCGTAAGCCTTAGCCCAAGCTTACCATCATCACCACATAACAACCAACAAAGCATTAACATCTTAAAGCGTAAGCACGAATGCTTAGTAAGTAAAGCGGGTATAACATATCACTATAATTCATTCACGCATAACACGTTATCACAATTATAAAGCATAACCACATACCTCGACTACTTAAAGCCCTAACTGTAACACCCCCAATCTCGTGGTACGCAGCGGAATTCAAAATGGGTGTTACTTCATGGCACAACAGTCAAAACAATAGAAAACGAACTCTAATGGAGTCGTTTCAAAAGATTTATCATTCGATTTATATAAATATAAGAGTTTACAAAAATGAGGTCCCAAATGGTTTCACGGTTTACAAAATACATTAAATGGGTTTTCGAATGATAATAAAATTTATAGCCTTCTTGATCTAGTCCTTGCTCTTCCGTGCCAGCTTCTGACATTATGGACCTGAAATACATGCTTAAAACTGTCAACACAAAGGTTGAGTGAAATTCATAGAGTTTAGGAAATGAGTTGAACACATAATGTTTGTAGTGTGAGCTATAGACTCACACCAATGGTTTGAAAACCAAAACAGTTATTATTAGACTAAGCATCATGCAATCAAGGCGTTAACGTGTTCCAAAATTAATTGGAGAAAATGTCGGTGCGTGCCCTATCAGGTAAAATTGCCATTTTTACCAATGTTACTCAAATATAGTGCGTTTGTTTGCCTTTAATGGGGCCAACACAAACGGGATTTGTCATTCCCGATAGATCTATCCACATTATTCGCGTTCACTCGCAAGTGATTAATGGTTCATGATAATAGGGACTTAAGATTGGCAATAGTGGTACTTAGTGCAAGTAATACATTCAGATAAGCATACAGTTTGAAAGCAATGTGTTCGATTTAAAATAAAGCATGTATCTCCCCCAAGGGTTTGTAAAACAATTTAGTAATAGAAAGTGGGGCTATGAACTCACCTCAAAGTAAATGATAGCAAATGTATAATGAGAATGATGGATATGCCGTGGGAACTTCTACGAGAAACCTAAAATAGAATGTTGCGACTTAGGTTTGGAATAATGTTTAGGAAAACATAAACCATCCTACATACGTCTCTATGTTGATCATGATGTAGTACATGGTTTTTGTGTATGTCGTTTATAGAAATGGTCTAGTTGTGAAAACGTGTAAATTTTATATATATCGTACTACCGTTCGGGCCATCATAATTCAGAGGTCATGTAGTAAACGTTCGAGGAGCTAGGACACTTTAAATCGTAAATCCAGCAACTCGTCGATACGTTTTACCCAAATGAAACCTCTCACATGAAGCTCCCTACTATTGTAGCACTTAGTAGATACAATATATGTTTTGAGTGAAGATTGTTATATAAATAATTTTATCATGTTTTTACAAGTTCTTGTCGTTTCATAAATATGATTACCTTGGTTAACAGTCTTGGGTAAACAAGCCTTGAGGCTTTAGCCATGGCCTTGCCGTGACTTTGGTCTTGACTACCATGGTCTTGAGACTTTGATTTGACCTTAGCCGTAGCCGTGGTCTTGGCTTATGGCCATTAGGCCTCTTGGTTTGCTTTTAGTTGTGACAAAAGTATAGTTGTGAGACTAAATATAGGGCAGTTTCTGTTTTGGAAAGATTATGGCCTGTTTAAGCGTTTTTAAGGTCCGAGCTTCTATTACATTAAAGGAAAACGTCGTTCCGGACAACTTTCGTGTTTTAACTTTTTGATGATTCGGACCAGAAGTACCACTTTTAAAAAGGCAGAACCAAAAACAGCTTCTACATGGCAGTTTTGGCGTTTAGGTTTCGCTAACTTCTTTTGCCTATAACTTTTGACTCGTTTGTCCGTTTCGGGTGATTCAAATTGCTATGTTTACCTTTTTATCTTTTCTACCATATTATGTAAGTTAGAAAGTCCATGTGTTACTGATTTTAATGGTCTCACATGTGTAGAATATGACTAGTTTACTAGTTTGTTACTTTTATTATAATATATGAATTAAAACAAGTGATTGAGTATATGTACATCATGAATCAACATAGTAACTATATATATAGCATGAAATAGTAAAGATTATGAATAATAAAGATGAGATGATGGTGGTGATAAGTTGCTTACAACTTTTGGCTTTCAATAAGAAAGGAGTAACTTCGTAAGGATCGGACTTTGATTGAACACTTAGGACTTCGGATTGAGCTAGCTTTCTACACCTTGGCACCTGATAAGGTTTTAAAAGGTACCTTTTTGAGGGGTCGTTTAAGCCCTTATTTGATCACTTTTGTATCCGTTATTGCTTAATATCGTTCCTTTTCACTTTTTAGGTCTCTTGAAGGCAAAATGCTGGAATGGCACTTATTTGGACGAAAAGGCGCGAATATACGAAGAAAATGGCCAAAGTCATAATCGAGACACTCAAAGCTGCTGAAAACAGAAGGTGACGGCGTCACAGCTTATACGCAACGCCGTCGGAGGATTTTGTGACGGCTCAGAAGCCAAAACTCCTATTTTCAAGTGACGACGTCAAACTATAAAAGAGTAGGCCGTCGCAACTCAGACGGCCTAGATGCAATCCAGACGGCGTCAGAAGCCGAAGAGGACGGCGTCACAAGCATAAGGTGACGCCGTTGCAAGTCTAACGTGGCCAAGACGAAACTCTAATGACGGCGATCCGACGGCGTCACAAAACATAAGGTGACGCCGTCGCAGATGTAATCTTATATATAGAATCCGAATTTTTCAGTTTTTGGGTGTAGTCTTTTGGAGTAAAAACCTAAACCGAACCAAGGCTGTCTTGTACAGTATTTTAGGGTTCCAAACCCTATCTTACACCAAGATAAGTGTTTTACTTCATTAATACAATTATGTCTTTGATTGTTTGTGTGCATGCTTGCATGTTCTCCATGTCCGGCTAATTTATTTGTGTGTTTGCTTAGGGAATATGAAAATTAATTATTGAATATTGATTGGTTGTCTCTTATCTTAGTTGATTAATGATCTAGTAATGCGATAGGTCATTCGTTGTGTACTTAATGCTTGATTAAATCTTTGTGAACCTTAGAATATGACTCCTTGAGTAGTTTTAAGCTAAACCATCCAAAGAGTGCCTTAGAGTAAGAGTTTATTATCCCTAGTTGGTTTTGTAGACGAGACCCTTTGGTAAGTTCAAATAGTTAGGGAGAAACGCATATCCTACAACCTTAGACACACAACGCAACTAAGAATAAGGACGTGACAATTCAACCACCAATAGGAGATAATTAAGGAGTAGTAAAACCTAAGTAAACACATCTTTAAACTATCATACGAGCACACAATAATTAGACATAGACTACATACACCTTAGATTAGATAATTAGATAAGTAGAGTAATCGGTAGTAATACTAACCCCCCAAATCCAAACCTCGAGATTCGTACCTTTCAAATTCCAAATAAAAATATAAAAAGATAAAAAAAAATAATCTTCCTCAACCCCAACCTTAGCGTAGTAACTTCTCACTAGCATTCCTATTCCCCTAGAGAACGATATCAATACCCGTGGCTTACCCTAATACTACACTACAACGATTAGGTTCTCTGCCTAGGGTGTTGAAAAACTTTCTCGACGAAAAGGAAGTTCCTTTGACCCCGAACGACGCGTGTAGCGTTATCAAGTTTTTGACGTCGCTGCCGGGGAATAGAATGGCTAGTTATTAGTCCACCCCGTTTAGGTTTCTTTGCTTGATTCCTATCAAGTAAATTTTTCTCAATTTTAGCTTCCTCGTAGTCTATCCCCTTTCTTCGTGACCTTTGTTCGTAATTCCATCACTTTTCATCATGGAAGGTGATAACCCACCACCATTCATCAACCTACCACCAAATGACCCGCCAAGAGCCCGTACTCTTGGTGAATACTCGAGACCAAGCCACCTAGGCTATAGAAACACCATTGAGCTTCCCGACCAAGCCCAAACTACGGCCCTGCGATCCGACACCATCCGGTTGGTGCAAAACAGATGTGCATTCCATGGACTTCGTTCCGAAGATCCAAATCAGCATCTAAGGGATTTCCTTAAAATTGTCGATTCCATCGACCTTGATGCTACTACTCGGGAGATCACGCGCATGCGTCTCTTCCAATTCTCTCTACGGGACCAAGCTAGTAATTGGCTTGAGCGACTTCCCGCCGGCTCTATCTCAAGTTGGGATGATCTCACCTCTCGCTTCCTTGCTCAATTTTTCCTATTGAGGAGAACCACTAAGCTTAGGAATGACATCTTGATGTTCCAACAACGTCAAGGTGAATCTCTCTACGAAGCATGGACTCGATTCAAGGACTTACTTCATAAAGTCCCTCATCATGGCATTGATCTCTGGCTCCAAGTCCAACTCTTCTATGATCATGTCAGTCTCTCCCTCCAACGAACCATTGATTATGCCGCCGGTGGAAGGCTAAGTAACCTCAATGCTGAGGCATGCTGGGAGGTTATTGAGGACCTAGCTCAATATGAAGAGGAAGGTTGGGAAATTCCAGTTGTCCAAGAGAACGGGTCAACTTCCCGAGCACAAGCAATTATGAGTATGGAGGCCCAAGTGAAGGCGTTAATGGAAGTAACCACTCATGCTGATAAGCATGTGAACGCGGTCAAGGAATTTTTGCTCCCAAGAAAGTTCCGGCAAGATGAATTCGAGGACATAATGTTGACATTTGTCCACAAGCAAGAAAAGGAAATAAAACGCCTCGAAGCTCAAATGCGAAAAACTCATGACACTTTCTTGGGCCTAGCTGACAACTTCATGCTGGAAATCCGTGAAGAAATCGCAAAGAACAATATACCTAAAAAGGTAAAAAAGGTATATGCAATACCGGAAAACGTTGGGATGACACCCATACCCTCTCCAATTCCAGTAAGCAGGATGAAACCCCCCAAGGAATCACATGCTTATTGTCATAACCTCTCTCTTAGTCCTAGGGAAGTTCCTAATTTTGATGAACCGGAGCCTCAACTAAAAACCTTACCCAATTTTCCGTCTTTAGATGTGAATCTTGGAATTGAATTAGGCCCCAATCCACCCATCAAAATAGATAGTCTGGGTAGTTGCTTGATAAAGGTGGTAGATTCTAGGCCATGTAGAGTGGAAGCTAATATAGGAGTAACCCATGACGTTACACACTTATATCACCCATTCATGGTTGATAACAAGAAACATTATGGGTTTAAACCGGGTTTATTAGGTCAAGATGGATCCTTAACTAAGAATCTTTTGAAGTTGATAGAAGATGATCCATTTTTAGGAGAGAGATTTGATTCACCCGCTACACCAATTGAATTAGGTAAGGTTATAATGAATGGAGCACACTCCTTTGAGCATATAAATCACCCATCACCCTCTCCTCATGTAGCAAATTTCCACCCTAAGGGTGTTTATTGCTACTATCACCCGCACTTAAACTTAAGTGTAGGGAAAACTTCCCCTTTATCTGTTAAATAAGGGTAGAGTCAGGCTCGTGACTCGAACAAAAAAAAGCGCTTCTTGGGAGGCAACCCATGTGTATTTGTTTTTCATTTTCATTTGTGTGTCGTATATCTTTTATTAATTGTTTATTCTCATGTTTGAATTTGTAAAAATGCTTTATTTTGTCTTTAACCTCGTCTTAATTACATATAAAGGTATTTTACATAAAGGATAAGTGTAGGGAGGATTACACACGTTTTCAAAAGAAACGTAAACATGAGATTCACGCCCACTATCATCGTTATTTGTGGGAATCCCACCTTTAAACGATGTACTCCTCTCCCACTACCCACTAAATATACGAGTTTCCTCACACGAGGTAAGTAATATTGGAATGGATTAAGTTAACCACATCGCCCACTTAGTTTAGAGAGAGGATTTTTACCTAGTAGAAGATAGTTGAAGTTTTCTAAGAATCAATTCCTAGGTAGAACTGGATTATTTGGGCCAAATTTGGGTATTACAAAGAACAATAGTTGGTACTTACCCACTATATTCACACATTGCAGTACCCAATGAGGATATAATCGAAGGTGAGATGTACCGGATCTTAGATGGTGGAAATAGTTCGTTGATGGGTCTGATAGATAAAACTACCCACCTAACCCCGGATTAAGTTAAGGTTCTAAGTGTAGATTTCTGCCTTTTAACCCATTCCAAAAATCAACTCCGAGGCCAAGTA